>DF241557.1:0-76352 GCA_000507305.1 Breviolum minutum Mf 1.05b.01 | reverse complement strand
TACTTTTGGCACAAGTCATTAAACTTGTTGGTGATACAAGGCTCCCCTTCATCATTGCAGGTGATTTTAATCAACCTCCACATCGTTTGTCATCATACCAGGTTTTAAAAGAACTGGGGGCTGTTGAGGCCCACACATATTGTGAACAGGTTTTGGGGTATACTTTACCTGCAACCTGCCGGGGTGCAACTTTTAATGACACTGCGATATTTTCATCCCACATTATCCCATTGATTCGTGAAATGCAAGTCCGACATGATTTGGCTATGGATTGCCACTCACCATTGGTTATCACTTTGGATGCATGTTGTGAACGCCCCCCCTTGATGTGTTGGGACATCCCTCAATCATGGGCAAATTTTGATCTTGATAAAGACCTCTTGGAAAAATACTATGTTAGGAATTCTTCCAGATATGATCTTGAGTCGCAAATTCACAACCCAGATATTGACCCAAATGAGTTGCTGCTACAATGGTCGTCCATTGTTGAAAAATCTGTTGATGCAACAATCCAAACACAACATAAAATGGATCCGATCTTACATCCTACACCAGGTTTGTCTAAATGTTACTTGGGGCGATGTAAACAAAGGGATTTAACCCCAAAGAAGCTGAAATCTTCCCCTAAGACTGATTCACAGACCAAGTATGAACCACCCGCTGAGGTATTCAGAGAAATTAGCTGAAACAGGTTCGAAGAATTCGTAGTCTTCTTAGGGCTATCCAGAGTGCTTCTCAACCGGTTAATACGGTGAATTTAGACCAAGAAAATACTCTACAACTTCAGAATGAATGGAGGGCCATCAAACGAGCACAGGGTTATAAACCTGATTGGTGTACATGGGCATTAAGTTTTGAGTGCATTTCGATGATTCCTTATGATCTCCCGGATTATGATCTCTTGCATGTCTTGGCTCAACTCACTGAATATGATTGTAATATACATTGCAAAGAAGAGGCAAAATTTCGTTCACTTTCCTTTAAACATCGAATTAAACTTGATGTCAAAGAAGGTAGTGGCAAAATGACATATTCAATCATCAAAGGACACAATGTCAAGACCTTGAAAGGTGTACATGTTGTAAATTCTGTTGAAGCAACATTGTGTAGATCGTGTGCTAAGGGCATCACACTCCAAGCACAGCATGAAGTACCCTTTCAAAGATATAAAGAAGCTCATTTCGGGGATGCACGTGTAAGAATCATTGATTTTGACAGGAATCTCATTACGATTCAAGTCATTGAGGGTAGATTGCCGGTAAAAGCAGTCTTGAAACAAGATAATTTTGCTTACAATGCACAACAAGTAAGTCATGAATTTCACCGTTACTGGACCCCCATGTGGCTTCGTGATGATTCTTGTGAAGAAACAAATATTCAATGCTGGAAATCCTTCCTTGAGGAACTTGACGATACCAACCTACCTGCATTTGATCTCAAAGTGGATGTGGCAAATCCGAATATTTGGTATCAAACAATCAAACGGATGAAATCACACTCCTCTCCTGGTGTCTGCGGATGGAAGACAGAAGAACTGAAGCTCTTACCTTTTGTTGCAGTCAAAGACCTTTGTGAAATTTTTCAGCGTATTTGGCCATATGGACTTTCTCGAGAAATGATGAAATCTCGCACAGTGTTATTAGAAAAAGTGGCCTCACCACAGGGCATGAAGGATACCAGACCTATCACAATTTTATCAGTTTTAGCCAGGTTGGCTAGCAAGATAGTGGCTGACCAGACGTTAGCCCAATTAGCAAATCAAATCCCTTTTGAAATTTCAGGTGGAATTCCAAAACGTGGTGTGCAAGATATATGTGTGAATCAGCATTTTCAAATAGAATTAGCCATTGCAGCCCAGAATGATCTTGGTGGCATTACCCTTGATTTAGTCAAGGCGTTTAATAGGATACCTAGAGCTCCTTTAAGGGAACTTTTCGTACGCATTGGACTGTCACCAGAGATTATAGATTACTGGTTCAAATCATTATCCAACTTAACGAGATACCCACAGTGTTTTGGATCTTTAGGACAGCCTATGTGTTCCACGTCAGGCATCCCCGAAGGGGATTCGTGCAGCGTGTTGGGCATGGTTGCCCTTTCCATCCTTTACCATTTTCGGATTCGTTCTCCAAAAGTNTCGAAAAATTCATCCGTCAACTTGAAAATCTCACAGGGTTGACTGTAATACCACCATATCCCAAGAACATTAAGCAACCTTGTAAAAGTCTTGCACGTTTGGGTTTTCATCCGAAAGCTGCTGGGGTCTCTCGAAGACCTGTGATTCCGAGGGCATCTGAAACTATGCTTATTGTTGAAAGTTACCTTGACACTGCCAGGAAACGTGGTAGTCTCGATAAACCATTGACCTTATGCATTTCAAATCCGCCCTTGGTTGAGTTGATTGAACTTCATGAGATTTCGTCTAAAGAGCGATATAACTATGCACAAGTGATACGCAAACGTAAGGCCAGAAATTCTTGATGTGTCCTACGAACTTGGTCCATTAATTAGTTTATTTCGTATTTTCCTGGCTATCTGTGTTCAGTACCTGATGGCTAGTGATTGAATTTCTGTATCTTTACTGTTGATGGGGTGTGAAATCACATTCCATTTCTGAAGCTGCTCATGTGTAGTGGCCGGACGATCGAGACTGTCCGAAGCGTGGGAAGTATGGTAGGGGATGATCATCAACCCTATGGGTGTATACACCCACTGTAAGGATTTCTGTCATTAACGGTGGGATGAGTTGATCCCCACTTAGTTGATCGACCCGATCGTCTTTCAACTTGGGTTCCGACAGCCAACCCGACTAAAATGCACTCCGGGCAAAAAAAAGCACACCTTCCCCATTTGAAACATATGATTAAGTCCAAAAAAACATGTGCTCAAAAAAAAATACAACTACTCTACCTTCCGAAGTTGCAGCTGGGAGAAAAACAACTTAATTGTTGTTGTTGTTGTTGTTGTTGTTGTTGTTGTTGTTGTTGTTGTTGTTGTTGTTGTTGGCCACCCTTTCTCCGATTCCTGGGGCGTCTCGGCAATTTCGCTCAAAGACATATACTGAGCCTTGGTCTTGGATGCTGGCGGCTTAATCGTCACCAGGATGACATGCAACATTTTCTTTAGGTGACCGGGAATCCCAACTAATTACTAAAGCTTTACTTGAGCAATGAAAAGAACCTTCTTACTTTCCATGAATTGCTAGTTGTTTAATCGGGATCCTTATAATGGCTTATGAAATAATCCCCACATAACTGGGTAGGATTTCATCATCCCCCGATGTGCCGTAAACAACCAGATGCCCTTTTTTTAATTGCTGATTTCCCACGATTGCTGCATCCTGGGTAGGGGTGCAAAAATCCAAGTAATCCCCAAAAGAAGATTGGAGGATTGACACCTCAAACCAAACACGAAACTCAACGAATCGGGGTGTTGGAGTTGAAAGGTAGCACAAATGGCACAGCACCATCAAAAGTAGCAAGTCACCAGAAGATTTCAAAGGTTGACACATTTGCCATAGACAGAAAGTGCCGCAGACAAGACAAGAACCGTATTGGTAGCATCATCTCTTGTATAGACACTATGTGAGATAGCCAGAACAATAGTGCTCCAAATATTTTGTGTTTCATGTGTGACTGGGCACCCAAAACCCACTTGCAGAAGGGATCGGAGCATAAGGGTATAAGTGGTGTGCAGTTTTGTCTTCTGCGATCTTGTTCTTAGATGCTGTGAACATTGTCCTCTTTTCCCTATGGCTCCGTCCCTGCCAACCAATAGCAGCAACAACCACTACCATTGTAGAACATGCACTAAAAGAACATTCATGTGCGCAAATCCAAACCTTAAGTTTCTTGCTATGATGCCTTGTGCTTCCTAGAAATCACATCATCACTATGATCCTCCCAGTTCGAAGTAGGGTTTGAACTCCATTTATAGGCTGTATAACCCTAGTTGCCAAATTATAAGACCATTCATAGAGGTAGTAAAGTCGTAACTCCATCTACCCTAAGAATCCAGGACTATCCTGAGATATCCTGATGTTGGGATAGGATCCCTTGATAACAACCACTCTAGGGAAAGAGTTTGGATTCTTAGGGCTAATTATATAACTATCGTACAGGGTTTGCCATAATCACCTGAAACCACCCTAAAAAATAGGAGAAACCCTACATCACCAAGGAACATACCCGTCAATCTTTAGGGTTGATTTTCCCATTTAACAAGGTCCTTTTGGTGGACCCCGTCGTAGGGTGCCCACTCTGCAGGTCATACCCCCACCGACTTTTTTTGGTCCCTCACATCCCATTGAGCCATCGCTTCAGCAGCCGCCGCCTGTGCTTGCGGGGCTAAACAGAAAGCAGCTGGATTGATGTTACCAGGGAAACGGATACATATCCCACATGGAGAAACGGAAAATCATCGACTAAAAAGTGCCTTTTTTGGGTTGATATGTTGGTTTCCTGGAGGATATGTTAGTTTTTGTGGGTTGATGTTATATCATGCCTTAGACATCCAGGGCCACCGAAACTGAGGTTCGGTATTTGGACCCCAAAAAACACACCCAAAAACACCAAACCTCAGGAGGTATTTGGAAGACTAGGGCTAAGTAAAACTTAGGTGTTCTATCAAAGGTGTTTCTTCCTTGTTGAAATATCATTTCGCACTTCAATTTTCCCAAATATGTTTCGTCATGCCCAAAAGTTGAAGTCTATCACAAACTGGCTGTAATCATCAATGAGTTCGGCCTTAGTCCATAGGGAAAAATCCTGGAGCCTTATGATGTTTTACTACTTGGATGTCCATGGAAGTTAGTAACCAGCTAGTAAGTTGGGTTATAACCTATTTAGGGAACTTACAACCTACTTATATTGGGGTTATAACCCAGTTACTAAGTACCATGGACATCCCAGTACAGTTCCAACTAGTCTTCCAAGCTCTCTTTGGAGACTTGAACCCCGACCCAAAAGAGCTTTTCACCTACTGGACTTGGTGGTTTCAACCCAAGTGAGCCACGAAAAAACACGAAAAAAGACCTGCGGGTACTTTCTATGAAATACGGGTTGTTTGAAAACGGGATCCTTGTTATAATCACCGCATAACTGGGTAGGATTTCTATCCTCTATATACCCTTAACAACCGTTTGGGCCCTTTTTTCATTGCTCAAGTTTGACATGATATTCTGTCAAAATGGGTGGAAACGAATCTTTTTCAGTTTCGGGGTAATCTTCCCCACCCTACATCTTGTGGAGAAACCACCACCTGGTTATACATGACATGGATGATCAGTTTTTGTTTGGTGGCACCCTCAGTGATGGTGGACCTAGAGAGAAACAAGGTACTTTCACGACACCCCGGAAAACTAAAGAATGTCCCCTGAAAACTTGTGGTTGGTTCAGATGAAATTTCCTTTTGACATTTGACATGGTCCCTTTCTGGGGGAGACATGTTAACTTTCGCGGGTGTAATTTCCAGGACTACTACCTTTGACTGTGAAAAGTAATCACTGACAGCAATATTGGTGTTATCCAACATCCAACTTCTCAAAAAAAAAATGGTGCTGTTGAAAAACACGTGACGAAACATGTGAAACACGGTGTAGCCTGCCACACGAAAATTCCCGCGGGTTCCCATGATCTTCCGATGACGTGACGAAACAACAGAGAAGACCCAGACCTTCACTTTGTCGCTCAAACGCGGTGGCGAGGTATACACGTAACTCTTCTCCTGTTTTCCGGCAATATTTGATTTCCGGCAATACTGTTGATGGAAGAAAGCATGAACCAGTTGATATTAGTAAATGATATGGTAAATATATGTAAATATCACTCTATTTACAATGTTTTATACATCTCAGGTATGGGCAATATTTGATTTCCGACAATATCTAATTGCTCAGAACGAAATTGTTCATTTTTAGTTGACCTGCTGAACTTCCAGGAAGGTATAAAACAATAATTATTCAATAATCATAAATCCCCTACAAGTCCAAGACCATTAAAATAACAGTCCCCCGGAATTGTTGATTAGAAATCCCTGCTAAAAGAATGGTCTTTTCGAAAAAACTATTGAATTAATGGTCTTTGTACTCCCAGGGAATCTGTCTTCAAAAATTTGTGTCCTGCCTAAACACTGGAAAACCGTCCGTGGAGTCCGTGAGACTTAATAAGGATCACTTCCTAAAAATATGATTCTTTACCCACTGGTTGAAATACAGGGTTTAGGCAGGCTCCATGTGTCAGCTTTTATATTTAGATGATAGGCTGGTTGGATGGATATGATGGTTGGATATGGTTGGTAAAATGCAGCAACTGTCTAGCTGAAGCAACAAACATCCAAGCACTAAGGAAAAAATCGAGCTAAGAGCTTTGGTCCAAACATCAATGGTAGGATGGACTTGTTTTTGTTCATGTGACGTGTGGATGAGGTAGAATGGGAAATGGTTGGTAGATTTGGTAGTTGTTTGAAGCCAATTGTAGGGTTTGTTGTGGGGTTTTGGCAGCTTTAGGATGGGTTCAACAACAAGCAGCAGTGAACTCAGGTAGTGACAATAAGTGATGAATGATTTTCCCACGGTTCGAACCAGGGTTAAGGCCCAGCCCCGAGCTATACCTTAGGTATGAAATATTCACCACATCGTGATTTAATGGTGTCTTCCATTACGTGGAAGGGAAAAAAACATGATAAATCCGTCCAAAAAAACACGAAAAAAAACAACTGAGAAGCAAACCTCTAAGGCATAAGTTAACAACACCTCCTTAGAAGCTGAGCCAACACATTATGAACATGCAAATTCTGATGAAGTATTTCTTGGAATCTTGCCACCAATTCAATTGGGACAACAACATACCAAAAAAAACAACATTACCATTTTCGTCGCTGTACATGAGCTGGTTAGGTGGTTGAAGCACCCTTTAACAAAAAAAGTACGCTCCGTCAAAAATCGGTGAAACATCTTCCCCAGTAAGTAGGGCGTAACGGTTCCAAAACAAAAATCTTTGGAAACACCACCACCTAGATTATGAATGATCCCTTTTGATTGGTGGCACCATCAGTGGCGATCAGTGGGCAATTAACCCCACCTTAAAATGGACATGTGACACATAGGAGGTTGCGGTTGTCACAGAAGCATTTCCAGCGTCCAGGGATCATTCAAGTAAAAATTCATGAAGTCACTTGTGCAAAGATGACACAGATTGGAAGATTCATTCATGATGGCATCAGTATACTTGGATGTCCCAGGAAGTTAGTAAAAAGGTTAGGATCGGCGGGTTATAACCCCAATATCCCCTCTTTTTTAAGTACGGTATAACCCATTTAGTAACCATTGATCCTAACTTCCAACGGGACATCCAGGTACTAGTTACCATCTTGGTATCGGAGGCGTTTCGCATCGCACAGTTTTGATGGAAAAAACACATAAAAAGGCAGATTGTTTAGGTCATATAACGGGGGTGAAACTACCTTTGCAAAAAAAGGCACTATTGAAATATGTAATACAGTATATACCTGGAATCCAAATGACACTTGTTTTGATTGAAGTTTGGGCCTTCTTTTGAAACGTGGAAAAAAACACCCAAAAAAACAAAAGACTGGACGCTCCATCGATGCTCAGCCACCACCACAACCCATATACAAAAAGAAAGTCAGCCGTCCTCTTCCCTCTTCTTTCGTTTCTCCTCTTGGTCAGCTTTTACTGCGAGAACCTGTCCGACAAGGATTACAACTCCTGTCTTCTAAGGTTTTGAAGTTCCTCCTTTGTTAGAAGTCCCAGTGGAAAAATTTGGGGAAGCTAAAACAAAAAAAAACAAAAAAATTTGTTTTCATGGCTAGTCAACCTCACCCCCCTTAACGTAACCCCCCCCCTCAAAAATTTAGGGTCTTAATAGCCGGCCTTATTCAGGGAAACAAATTTGGTTTACAGGGGTGGGGGTAGGTGGACTAGCTTTTGAAAAAAAACTCCCCAAAAACTAACAGCTCGCCCCTTCCAAGTCCACTGTTGAGTCCATGTTTTTCCCTGAAGGAAAACTCATCGTCCGCAAGAAAACAGCAAGATGATTGAGGAGGAGCGAGATCCATGTTATTTTTTCCAGGGGTCTAAGCACTCCCGAGATTGCTGACAAATTGATGCCCAACCCGGTAGTAGCTCCAAATAGAACTCCCCAAGTGATACCCCCCGCATTTTTCTCACCTGAGCAAGGGAAACAAAACCCACAAATCGTGACATGAACCATTGAATTCTAGTTGGTTAAGGGTCTGGGATCCTTGTTTCATGGCTTGTTATAATATAATCCTCAAACAACTGGGTAGTACAATCCCTTGTGTTCAATCGCTCCATTTTTCGGCTGCCAAGACTGAGGCGTCCAAATGAGACAAAGCGTCTCGCCTAGAATACATTGGTTGCTTCATGGTAGAAGCGAATTCTTTGAAACATCCTTGCTTCATGGAAGAAGCTTTGCAAAGCGGCTCATGGAAGAGCCAAAAGTCATTTTGGCAAAAGAAAATCTCATGCAAACACACTCTTCCTTCCATCCACTATGGGAGGGTGAAGGTGGGTCAAAGCTTGAGCCTTCAGTTCACGGAAGGCATGCCATTCATTACCCGATTTCACACAAGCAGTTCAAGGAACTACCTTGTGTTCAATCGCTCCATTTTTCGGCTGCCAAGACTGAGGCGTCCAAATGAGACAAAGCGTCTCGCCTAGAATACATTGGTTGCTTCATGGTAGAAGCGAATTCTTTGAAACATCCTTGCTTCATGGAAGAAGCTTTGCAAAGCGGCTCATGGAAGAGCCAAAAGTCATTTTGGCAAAAGAAAATCTCATGCAAACACACTCTTCCACGTCCCCAGCAACGCTCTTTGACACATAGTGGCAATTTTTAGAATTGATATTTGGCCAGAAGTGTACGAGAATGCTGAGTCATCTTTAGAAAGGGAATCATGCTGAGCCCATCCGTTATGTAAATGCGGGCCACACGGGAAGATTCCCAGCGGCCACGGATCAGTGTGGCTTCCATCGACTGCGTCCGCTGGAAGAAATCCGTCGCGCCGCCTCGCCGTAGCGAGTACGGCCTAAACACAAAGGATTGGAGCCCAAGGTGAGTGCATAAGAAACTGAACCTTTTCCGAAAAGTAGCTGAGGATGAACTATACAATAATGTATTCAGACTGTGATGTTGCCGACGTAAGAATAAAAGTTCCTGAAGTAGCTGAAGTACTAAAGGGTCATTTATGGTAATGACCTCATTTGCAGCATTCCGTTTGCCTGACTTGGTACCAATCAGGGAACAGATACCTTGGTGTTTGGAAATGGTAAAATCTCCCAGCGTCAAGGCAAGTACTTCTCCGGTACGCAACAGGCAATGGAATGCCAGCATCAGAGAGGTTGCCATTTCTAAGTTTCCCATATTAAGTTCATAGGAAGCAAAGGCTTTTACAATGTACCATGTCAAAGGGGGTGCCCTAGAAGGAATTTCGACCTTCCTCCACACAGCAAACAATTTCCATGCGTGAGGGATACCACGTTTGGTACTTGGTTCATAGAAATGTAAAGCAGATAGGGCATCTCCAATTGTAAGGAGAGGTTCACCATCTTTCCACATCTTACGGATCCAATCACAAGCTTTAAGATCCAATAAAAATAGTTCATCGCACGGACCTGTGAAGTCCAGCAATTTTCGAAGTGCCAGATAATACCGTTCACGGGTTTTATCTCCCAGAGCAGCATCATCCAAGCTGATTGATTTTCGTCTGCGAGCTCGTTCTGCCCTGGAGAAGCGCCCGCTGAAGACCTTACCTTCGACTCCCTTCATCGGTGGGATTGTCTAGAGAGTCAACATGGGCTAGTACCACGTAGAGGCCAAAGGCTAAACAGTGCGCTGAAATCTTTTTCAGCACTTGACCCAATAGACGACTGCCCGAACGGCCTTTGCTAACGATGCTAATACATATATATGAATCTGAAATATGAAATACTCGAGAATCATGTATCTTGTGCCGCGAGGTAAGAAACTGAAGGGAAAGAAGGATTGCTCGAAGTTCGAGGATATTAATATGTTCTTTCTTTTGCCATTTGGTAGCAAAAGCTTCCTCCCATTTCCACCAAGCAGAAGCAACAGATTGCCTAGGATACTGTTTAGGAGCAAGGATATCCCCCGTAGCAATCCGAACATCTGAGCCAGTGTGATTTGTACGTCTCAAAAGGAACCGATTAAAGTCAGACACTGTTTTGAAACTTTGTTCCACTAATTTACAAGGAGTCCCATACTGAAGTTCCTTTGATAAAGGTGCTTGCATTCGCAATTGTCCTCTGAACCCTGGAGCAAGACCCATACGTTGTACTAGATGAGCATAAGACATAACGGGTAAATAGTGTTTCGAACAGGCTACCGCAAACAAGACAAAGGAATAAATACTGAAAGAGTCTCCCAGCATAGATAATCTCTTGTCCTCAAAGGCTGTGGCACTGCTTTTTACTTCTGAAGCGGACATAGCGCGACGTGTATGGTGACGGCCATAGCCCAACAACAGCTCACGCTCATCGGCATTGATCAATCGCCACTTGGACTCACTCATGATAAGATATTTCCAATCATACTGATAAGGGGGGAACCTGAAGTCGTCAGCTTCCCATCGGGATAAACAATCTGGACTGCATTTATGATATCCCGCCGGCCTTGGTGGTGGTCTGCTACGTGGGATCGCCTTCATACATGTAGGAAAGGCCACGTCTTGGCCATCACTATTCCACCAATGACCCTCAGAAAGCCATTGGTGTGCTTGAGGGTATTCTGCTGCTGCTATAACCTCGGTCCAATACTTTCCAGGTTTACAAATCACGTCAGTAAAAATCCCATCCAGCGATTCTGAAGTCCAGCAATATCTCGGTCTCCTCATAGGAACTGCTTGTACTGGGTCCACCAGGTACGGCCTTGTCCCCTCGTGTTCTGAGATCTCAAGAGCAGCTGACATGTCCATCGAGGCCACGTTCTCCAGCACCTTCTTGATGGTCACCGTGTCCCCAAAAAGTTCCCGCAACAAACCTACAATGCGATCAATTTCCCAATACAGCCTACTTGACTTTCCTTTCAAGTTTTCTCGCAGGAATTTCACAGCCGATAAATCTACGCATGGAAATCCAGCCCAGACGTGAATTTCTTCGATAGTGGTATACTTCATGCTCCAAGCTCTGACTAAGCTGCGGTCCACCCGGAGAACGTCCAATACCAGTTCAACCCCTGGCCAAGTCCTGCTAGTGATGCGGTTTGCTGCTTTATCACATTCTACAGCAATTCTTCCCAAGGGGAGTATGCCAGCTATGTCATAGCAACGGAAGGCCCCTCCAATGCCGTTGAACAATGATATGACAAGGATAGGAGCAGGCCTGAAGGCCTTTTCACTGCGGAGAGCAGAGGCAAGGTAGTCCTGCCCAACTTCTGTCAATTCCGTGGTATATCCAACCGCCCCAGCTTTTTCTGATGCATCGGAGGCTGTCATGATGTTCGGTATGCTCGCCCCCAAAATGACAATGTAGCAGTGGTCCCAAGCAAATCAGTGTGAAGAGTTCCCTATGTACTTCATTCTTCAGTTTGGTGGTAAGCTTCTGTTGTCCACTGATAGCTTTCCACACCCAGTCCAAAGTAACCATAGCGGGTCGGCGGAATTGTAGAATAAAGACCCAACGCCCTGCGATGATCTGCAAATGTTTGCGATTGAAACTTTTCTGCCGCATCCACCACAAGGTAGTTTGGATTACTTTCAATAACCTCTCGGACGAGGCTCCTAAGGCTCTTTGCAACCCATCTATCTCGGCACCCAGCTCTGTGATTCGACTGGCACCTGACACCTTCTTTTTGGACGACGAAACAATGCCTGCATGAGCCCATGCTTCTTCAGCCACCCTATGGCATTCGGCGGCACACGACGCTGAGTCAGCCGGAGTTATTCTTTCACCACAAGCAAAGTTGTCAAGATAAACATGCCACCAACTCTTATCTTCGAATCTAGCTTCTTCTAAGACTTCATTGAACCAATGGGGAAGGGGTTTCATCTTAGCCACTTGTCCGGCACGTGAAATAGATCTTCTTTTCAAAATGTTTTCTGATATTTCTTGCATGATGCCTACACTCGAGAGCCAACCCATCGGTAATACCTTACATGCTAGTGCAAATTTCTTCCTAGGATCACGATCAATATCAGATCCCGGGACCACCACAGCGAACGCAAGATACGGCAACCAAACCCTAGGAAGTCTAAAAAGGTAAAAGGCACTACTCATATCTGATTGGTGGAGAGCAAGAGTCTGATCCCCTTCCAGAAAAATGGATTGCCACGAAGTTATTGAGGGCAAGGAGGAAGTAGTCCCTTCTAATTGATCTTGCGTGGAATTCGACCCTGTTAAGTTCATTATAAGCCTAAGCACGGCTCGTCCATCAGCCAGCTTTGAGGCTTTCTCAACCCCAAAAAGGCCGTTTAAGACGGGTACCCCACCTACTCGATAAACTTGGTCAACGTCAATCCACTCGCAGATGTTACGTGCAATTAGCTCATTCCCAATAGCAACCCGATCCGAAGCTTTCATATGTATCTTACCTGGCATCCTAGGAAGCGTCACCTCCGAGGGCTCCTTCAAAACCAGTTTAGGATCCAAAAGAAAACGCCTGGTCCTATGTCCAACCCAGTCAATTGCTTCAATACTACCTCCATGCTCTTGTAGGGGGAGTGAAGGGAGCACTTGGTCCAAGGAAAGTTCAAAGCAACGAGAAATTTCCTCTCCCCCATAACCTACCAGCTTTCCTCCAACATCTTTTTCCCACTCGGACAACGTCATCACACCTTCGTGATCATGTGCCATCCTGCGGAAAGCAGCGTCACCTACGGTCGCCGCAACTGTACGATCACTTGCACTCCATCGGCCCGGTGCTAAGCCAGCCGAACCAGAATGCAGGAAATTTAAACTGCCAAAAACCAAAAAGCGCCATGCATCTGTGGCCCACTCCTCAACATTCTCCGGAGCTGTTGCAGCCATCAATGTGAAACTACTCATTGCTGAAACCAAAGCAGAAAGCTCACCCTCCCGTAACGGAAAGGAGGCGCCCTTCTTGCGAGGGGCAATCCCCTTGGTCTTAGCAGCCACAAGCTCAAGTATTCCTTTCGGGAATCCCAGCTCTTCAAAAACCGCAGCAGGTAAGGTTCGACCTCTAATAATCATCCAAGCCAACACGCAGCCTGTACATTTGAAACTTCTGCATTGTAGGATGACCTTGTCAAAAACCAATCCAGCCAAATCAACCTGTGCACCGACTAAGGCACGGGCAAAATGCCCAGCCTCAAATCCACCCAACTCTGTATCTTCAATAGCCCCTACTTCTTGTCGGGGGTCTCTTTGTTCTCCTTCCACTTGTTGGGATCTCCTTGATTCCAACCTCCCTTGGGTCCTTTGCCATCCTTGCCTTTCTTTCCTGATCCCTTCTCGAAGTGTTCCTGGTCGTCCCACTTCCCTTTCTTGCCTTTCTTCCCTCCTTTTCCTCTTCCGTATCCTCTCCATTGGTAAACATCCTGGCCTGCTGCCTTTGCAGCTAGTTTCGCGTGCCTCCTGGTCTCGAGGAGGACGGCGTTGTTTGTAGCTCCTCCCTCCTCCATAGGAAAGAGCTCCAAATGCTTTGCCGCCTGCCATCCGCCATCGACAGCGGCCTGATGTATCGCCACGAACCTTGAAGCTAGACAATCTCCAAGGAGGGTAAGATCGCCTTGACGAAGAAGATCTATGGCCACACTCAGCAGATGAAGGTCCCTCTGTGCACCCATGTTCTGCAAGAGGGTAGGCTTCACACAAATGGCGAAGTAGCTCGCCATCTTCACTCCCGTCAAGACGTCCAAGTTCATGTTCGGGTCGAGTGCTACCTTCGAGCTCTGATCCAACTGTGCCCTTGCGTGGTTCAGCAACATCTTCAACACCGACCCCGGATGTTGCTTCGCCCTCTTTCTCAAAGGGGGCTCCAGCTCGTTCTCGGACAGCGAGTCCACATCGCTCCTTGAAGACGTGCTGTAACTGCTCTCGGAGCTGTCTGTCGGACCATTCCCATCGGGGTCCGGTTTGATCTTCATCCTCCTCTTTTTCCTCTGCCTCTTCTTCTTGTCCTTGGATGATCCTTTCCCTTTCTTGTCCTTCTTCTCGGAGAGCAACTTGATGAGCTTTTTCCCGATTGAGCTTCCCGAACTCTTCTTCGACCGCTCGCGTTTTCGGGACTTTTCTTTCGCCACTGCGGCGGCCCTGAGGGCCAGCTGTGACTGAATCCCTTTCGACGAACCATCTCTTATAGCCAATAGGTTCTGATCTCCTCCTGCTTCTTCTAGATGGTCCCCACGGTCCCAAAGCGGGATCTTGGAGGCATCCTTCTTCACTTTCCTCTTCGTGGTAGGCCTCACCATCTTGGGAACCTTCTGCTTCTCCTTCATCTCGGCAATCTCGGTCCCGGTCCCCAATGCTGGCAACACATAGTCGGTATTTTCTTCCGAGGAGGATTCTACTTCCTCCACATCCCCAGAAGCGTCTGGAGGAGTTGGGGTGTTGCCCTTTGGAGGCCTCGCCACGCTGAGTCGATGCCGAAGTTCCATCAAACGAGCGCCCAGTCGTCCAGCTGGCGTGGGATCTTCTCCTGCATCTGCCGGGGCTTCTGAACCTTTTGCTCTTGTCAAAGCTGATCGAGCAGAGACTTTTCGAGCCGGCTTGCGGGGTAAAGCCTTCTGACCTTCTCCAGTGGGAGGGGCATCGGCGTTTACACCAGCCCACTTCCGCATCTGCTTGATCATTGCCGGAGTGAGGAAGTCCCGTTTGTATCCTTCTACCGAATAACAACGGAACCTGGTCACGTGCATAGAAACCTCTGCATCTGAAAAGCAAGGCTTTCCCATACATAGATGTAGGAAACCCTTCCTTCGATTGAAGTTGAGGGAAAGCTCCATTGTTCACGTCTGCCTCTTCTGAGCCGACAAACTTGACCTCCAGGATTAGTGAAGAATCTGCATCCAGTTGAACCCCCATAATCACGAAGGCCAACCATAGTCCCGGGGGATAACTGTGATCGGTAGATGTTCCATCTACCTCGATGACGGTCCCAATCTTGGGCTGAAATTCGGTCCATCTCTCGTGATCCTCTACGTAAAATTCGTCTCCTTCTTCCAGCACAATCATCTCAATGGTGAGATGGTAGGGCCCCTAGGCCCTGGCGATTCGTAGGAAGGTCCCAATAAGACCCAGGTGTAGATCGATGTAACGGCACGGATGGGTTCTCAAGACCTCTAGCCAGCCGTTTGTGTTTACGTCCACCTCGATGACGACGGGTGCTGTGCCTTCGTCGATCTTCACGGTCTCGTTCACGTCGCCTAGACCGTTCCCTCTCAGGAGGCCTAAAGGCAGGGCCACGTGCTGGTGTCACAGCCCGCTCTTCCCCTCGACGATCTCTCCTATCAGGACCACCACGATCTTCCTCACGACGATCTGGGGCCACTTCTTCACTCTCCTCTTCTTCCTCGTCCTCCTGATCCTCGCTCTCTTCTCGCTCCTCCTTAGGCGCTGGTGGAGGGTTCCGAGGCAAAGGTGGTCTCGCACTTGATTTGGCAGCAGTGGTGAGAGCAGGCAGCTCAGATGTCTCCCCGGCACGGCCTGAGTTAGCCGAGGCGGCGATAAGGCTCGCGACACGTCGCAGCCCTCTCACCTGTCTGACCGCCCCCACAACCACCTCCTCGGCAAGACCACGGAGAGCTGGGTTTCCCCACCTTCCACCCAGCTCTACACCAAGGGCTTCCCAGCCCGAGCAAGCAAGGCACCAGCTGTCCCCGGATTGAGGGGGTGCTTGCTTGCACTTGTTACAAGACATTCAAAGCTTGAGCCTTCAGTTCACGGAAGGCATGCCATTCATTACCCGATTTCACACAAGCAGTTCAAGGAACTACCTCATGTAAAATCAGCAACCGGATTTTGAACACTCACCCGGTGCTCGTTTCAACCCCTTCGTCCCAGCCATCCTAAGGCTAGCTAGTAGCCTCAATCATGGGTTATTCTCACCTTAGGTTTGATCGTTGGCTATAAATTCTACCCTTGTTAGGCGGTGAAGTCACACATCTGAAAAGAAACTACCTAGCTAAGATCAAACGACTTTGGCAACCTGCGGATGGAAAATGTCCATGATTTCCAGACCTTGGATCTGCACAAGACAAAATGGTGGTTTGATATGGTTTGATGGTGATTTACCAAGGTCCAATCCGTTAAACATCACCTAAAAAACAAAATCCAATAGATACATACCAGCACCTTCCAACAGGTGCCAATGAAACCCTAAACGATGGTGAATTGAAAAGTCTGTAACAGAAACATATAAGGCACCACCTTAAACCTAGATCATGTGGTTTCAAATCCCCCCGGCCTTTGCTCGCTTCAGCTCCAATTCTCGGATCCGCCTCAACGGACAAGGGGGAAACGAAGGGAGGGCTCAGCTGTGGGAAGAAGATGCATCGGGAAGCGATGAGGCAAATGAAAAGATGATGATGAGGGATGGAAAGATGGATGGAAGGATGGAAGCTGGTGATCATGGTGGCAATCATGATGATGATGATGATGATGATGATGATGATGATGATGATGATGATGATGATGATGATGATGGTGATCATCAAACTAATGATGAGGAGGAATATGCAAAATGATGCTGATGATGATGACGATGATGATAACGACGATGAATAAAAAACAACAACAACAAAACAGAAACACCAAAAGCAAAAACATCAACTTAGCAGCAACGAACAACAAACAAAACAAATCCACATACCGGAACAAAAACAACAAAACATATGACATAAGTTTTTCTCATTCAGCCACAAACATGTAACAAAAGTTTGAAGCAAAGTCTAAAGTTTAAACTGGAGCTTTATTGTTTGTATGACATGTAATCACCCAAAATCAGTCTGGTTGGATAAGGTGGCATAGTTGTGAATTGTTCACCAAAAAAACATTACACACCGAATAAGCGTCCCCTGAATCTAAGATCTCACGATACCAAAAAGACCCTTCACCAGCAGTTTCTGAAGGAATTTCACCCCAGAACAATGACGGCTGGAAAGCCAAATTCGTGGATTTGGTTCAACTGATTTTTCTTTTTCGAAAAGGGATGATTTTTAGGCGATCCAGCAGTTAGTTATGTTCTTTCTTTTCCCATACCATCCATGGGACGAACGGTATATTTACCTACATTTACCATAATACATCAACCATCCATGTAGGTAAATAATACGCTTCGTCTCATGGGAGGTATTGATACCTCCCCCAGGCAGCCTCTGGCGCAAGTCTTCCTTCCAGGCTTCTCGTGCATCACGCACGGCTTCAGCCTGCAAGTGCCACGTCCAAAACGGACAGTTTGGTACGCCCCCAAGGTACACCCCCTCCCCCCTCAAGAAATAGCCGGCCTTGTTATATAAGGGTTTATCAACCATCGGATTACATACCTTAATTCAATAAGGCCGGCTATTATTAAACCCTTCCTTCTGAAGGGGGAATACAGTACTTGGAGGATCATCCTACTTAGTAGGTGGTTTGTCACCCCCATATTATGAGCCATGGAGGCCGGCATTTGGAAGCCGAACGTTGCCCGATCCTTAGGGGACGAAAATGATCACCATGGTTATTAATCACTTACGAGTCCTGGGATGATCCTCCAAGTGCTACGCAACAAACGTGGATCTCCAACATGGATGAATGCGTTTTTAAGAATATTGGAGCACATTGCTCAAACACTCATTGTATATTGCTTACATTTACCATAAAAATTAACCAGATGCAAGTAAATCTACCATACATTGAGTGTGGGGTTCAATCAGATATTGGACTACGTATCTCCAATAGGAAACATGTTTCTTCAAAAATCTTCTAATTCGAAGCCTCTCTGTCGAATCATTGCGTGAAAATGGTTGGGTCCACAGTGGCTGGAAAAACTGGGACAATCCACATGTAAACATGATTTCAAGATATTTCAAGTCATTTTTCAAAGGGCTTTAGCTGTTAAACTTCAGGGGGTCAAACTGTGAAGATGTATCTCAACTGGGTTTTGCAATTTTTTTTCCATCAACCAGTATCAAATTAGGATGTGAAAGCTACCTCTTGCAGGATGCAATCGTGGCAAGGTTGAGTTTGGGATCCTCAGAAGCTGAAAAATGTGATAATCCTACTTGGATGTCGCAGGAAGTTAGTAAAATGTCAGGATCAGTGGGTTGTAACTACCCCAAGGAATACCCCAATCTATAAGTAGGTTATAAGTTATAACCCATTGATCCTAAGCATTGATCCTAACTTCCTGGGACATCCGTTCGTAGTGGTGACTGCTATCCTTAGCAGTATCAATCCCTTCTGCTCCGCATCCCTTCTGCAAACTGGCTTTTGGGTGCACAAAAAAACACATGAAACACAGTGTTGTTTCTGGAGGACTAGGGAATATGATCTTGGTCACTAAAAACATACAAAAAAAACCTTCACCAAATTTGACTTAGTTTAAATTCTTCAACGAAAAAAAAATGGATGGCACGGAACCTCGCGTTCCTTGGCCGCTTGCTCCTGGCAGAATGCAGAATGGACCGAATGTTTGGAGGATTGCCGGTCACCCTTGCCACAGGATGCCGGTCACCCACCAGGATGAACTGAACCATTTTTAGACGAACGGGAATTCCCCAACCTAAACCTGCACTTTCCACTGGCATCCTGGATGATGGGGGTAGATCCAAATGATTAGGCTAAAGTTTCAGGTCTCTGGGACTGAAGTTGAACTTTTCATAGTTGCAGGGTTACATCTCTTCAACCCCCAAAGCTCAACTCAAAAGGTGGGGTGGTTTTCTTCATGTATAATAAGCGGACGAACATGTAATTACCTACTTGGATGTCCCGTTGGAAGTCAGGATCAATGGTTATTAGATGGGTTGTAACTCTTTATACATGTGGTATATTGGGGTTACAACCCATTTACTAACAATTTTATAGATGACATTCCTTTCTACAAGAAAACATTCTCACGCTTCATGTCAAATAGTTTTGCCATTTCTTCTTCAATCAATCTTCTCATGTTTTCGAGTTCAAAATGGCGTTTGCAAGTTTCACTTCGCCTATTCCTAAACGTACCATGTCAGTTTCTTTATATTAAAGTGATCAATTCCACCTACCCACCGTTTCGTCATTCCCAAACCCAAGCCACAACCCCACCAGCAGCTGCTGCTTCTGCCGGAACTCGCGCTCTCGTTCGTGGCGATACCGCACCTATTTGGAACATGTTTTTTTTGGAGGGCCCGAGAAAATGGACGAAAAAAACAGGTGATTGGTTTTGTGACCTTGTTATCCCTGATCGTTGGAGGTGACCAACAACCTTCCGAAAGGGCCATTTAATCTTCACCAGCAGATTTGCGAGGCACATGATGTTTCCAAGACGTCATAATTCTTGCCCACCCATGTGAGCAGCGATAAAAACCCTGGGATGACATTCCATTGAATCCTGGTTGATTTATAGGGATCCTTATTTCATGGCTTATGAAATAATCCCTATTTAATTGGGCAGGATTTCATCCCTTATGTACAGCAAATAACCCGGGATTTGATCACTGTTCATTTCCGAAAGAAAACAGATGCACTTCTGTCAAAATAAGTCAAACGAATCTTCCCCACATCTTGGTGGGTACCAAAATGCCCTTCCCGAGAAATCTTGGATGACATCACCCACCAACGGATCCTCACCTTGACTGGTAACACTTTCAGTGACAGTCAAGGCTCCAAAAAAAGGACCACCTTTTTAAGGGTCAAAAAACAAACTTGTGCCTTGAAGAATTACTGACCTATAATCAAATCAATGCTTTGATGACCTGGTGGTTTTGAGCCATTTCATCTACAACCCTGGAAATCTAAGCCAAGTGAAAATGATGCCAATCAACACCAGCAAGCATCGAAACTTATCTAGGAATCTAGCAATTTATAATTCCTACGGCTACCTGGACCCTGTTCGTCCTTTGTTTTGGGGTTCTTTCACCACCCAAAAGAAAGCCCAAACTCCAATCAAAGCCGAGGTCATTTGGGTTCCAGGTGTATATATCTCGATACCTATAGTTAAAGATTTTTAGATACCCGCACTCCATCCACCTCCCCCCATCTTCAGCCTCTTGGTTCTCTAACTCCCTTCGGCCCGCATCCAATAAGCGTTGTTCTTCCGCCTCCCAAAAAGGGGGGAAGAAGGAGATCGTCAAGAGTGGGCCCCCCACGATCGTTATGGCCGAACACAAATGGGTAACTGGGGTTATAAGCCTACTCATAGGGGTTATAACCGATAGCCACATTTATAACTGGTAGGGGCCCACCTTGTATGGTGTTTCAAAATTAGAGATCTCCCAAATTTTCGGGGAAATTGGTTTTGCATTTTGAAATGCGAAACTACAGATTTGGGGAGGCTCCGAATTTGGTCCCAAAGCCAAAGAACTGAAAACTTCAATCAACCCAACCCAAACAGAAAACAGAGGTTTCTTGTGCCTGCTCCTCTGCTTGTTGCTTGAGGTAGACCTACAAGCAGGTCTTTCAGCAAGCAGTTTCAAGTGAGTTCTGGGATCTCAAAGATGAAAGTCATCAAATTTGTGGGTAGGACGCTGACTAGTTGGTGGTTTCAACCCCTTTCAAAAATATTAGTCAAAATGGGAATCTTCCCCAAATAGGGGTGAAAATAAAAAATATTTGCAACCACCACCTAGTGATGATACTTGAAAAATCCAGCAAATCACTTGAGATTTTTCCATGAAAACAACAACGGTTTTGTCGAAATCATCCCAACGTTAACTGGGTATTTTGGGCCACATTTCTGAAGTATCAATTTCCCGATTTTTGTTTGCTATTCTTTCCAAAAGTGTTTGATTGAAAGAAATTGAGTTCTCATTCCTCAAAAGAAAACATATATGTGGACAAAAACTAATCGCCATCCAAGTGAAATGGAAGAATCCCTCTACAAGGTGGGCCCCGGAGCCGATCGTGATAAACGGACGTATATATATCACCCATACGATTTATAAATGGCCGAAAATAAATGGGGGTTTCCTAAAATGGTGGTACCCAACAACCATTGGGTTTTCCTACTAAAAATGATCATGTTGGGGTGTTTTGGGGTACCACAATTTTAGGAACATCAAAATGGATAACTGGGGTTATTTCACCCTACTTGTAGGGGCAATTACTCCATTAATGATTCGTTTTGGTGCCCACCTTACACAGTAGTTAGCAGTCTCAAATTTTCATCACCTGCCCAAACATTTCGGGGTAGAAAATAAACAATGACTTGAAACCACCTGTAGTTATGGTATTCAAATCCCGAGTTATTTCAATAAGTGTGGGTCCTATTTTCTGATATCACTCGTATTGTTGATGGAACCTGCATCACCTGGGATGCATAAAACCTTGTAAATAATGGGATTTCAATTACCAACCTCAACTGGTGATCGCCGGATTTCTGAAGCATCAACAGTTTTACACAAGGCACGTGAAACTGATAAAAACTTCTTCTCAAGGCACCTTTCTTTCTCTTTTTTGATGCACTCGAAGATCCCGGAGCCTCTCCTGTTTTAAAGCTTCGAGCCGTTGGGAGGAGGAGGGAGGTTTGTGTTGAGGGATTAATTTTTCCCCGCACCCATGTGGAAAAATATGATATACTTGGATTTGCTTGTTCGATGCTTGGAAAAAGTAAACATATTTTCCCACATGGTGGTGAACAACGGTGCTTTACCATGGTACAAAATAAAACATGACCTTAAACAAGTCACAGTAGATCGTCAAATTGAATCAAGCAAACTCCAAGGTTTTTTTGGGATAAACAGTAGCGGAAAACAAAAAAAACAAAACCACCTAGTAATGTGGAACCCTTTCATAAGAAAACCTTCCCCAAATTTCCAACCACCAACAACCGAAAGTCAGATTCATATTGTTGTTTTAATGCTTGGAAAAAAACAAATCCCCGATATGTCTGATGAATGTGGTAAATCACTTATGCTACAGTGATCCAAGTTCATCATTGATTTAAGTTCAAGACATTCCGGTGTGCATTGGGCAACTTTGTAGACACAAACTAAAACGCACCTAAAAATAAACCTTCTCGAAAGGAAACTCATCTTCCAACCAGTGAGGGCTTTTTGCTGTTAGTCTCAGGGAGGCTACATGTTGCTTCTGTAAAATTTCCATGGCAAAAACACATGTTCACGCAGTTCACCCATCTGAGGTGAAACAACATCAACCTCCAAACCAACCATGAAAAAATGCAAAGATAAAACTCGATCCAACCCCTCCACCTTTTTTTTGTATAGCCAAAATTGTCCAAAAGTCCAACTGGCAAAAAAAATCCCCCAAATAACCACGTCATCATCACCGGTCACATCACCCGAAAAATCAAGCCCCCACCTCGTATTCTTTACTGCCCACTTCTCCTACCCTTAGTAATCAGCGGCTCGGTTCATCACCCGAAGTCTCCGGTGGGAAATTGTTGGAAGCCCCAATTTTTTTTGGGGGAAGCATGGGAAGATTTGCTGTGGTTTTTTGTTTCTGTAAATTCATTGGGGTGTAAAAATGGAAGTTTCTGGGATGATGATAATGATGCAGTCCGTGATGGTTAAAAATGGGTGGGTGCGTCCCTTCATAACAATAAAAAGATGAAAAGACTATTTACCCACTTAGTGAACCCAGGTTTTACAGCAACACCCCAATTTATCCATCGTGAACCAAGGTTAAACCGTTGAACAGCATCAAAACAACAGGTGGAAATATACAAAAGATTTCGACCGCTGGATCTTTCGAGATTGTCTCGATGGCTGGATTTTTTTCCAAGGAAAAGTTAAAAAACACATGGATAAATCATGGGAGGATAATCTTGATCCTAAGCCATATGTTTTCAACCATCAACATCTATCTGAATCCCCACGGCATCCATCCAAAAAAAAAGGTGAATAACCCAACCTGAAAAAACACCGAATTGTGGGATTCATACGGATCCTTTGGGGAATGCCTTTCAACCCTGGGTTTTTATGTTCCGGGAACCCGAAATGAAACTTCACGAGCTCCACTGTTGCAGTGGGGGATGGGATCCATAAAAATGGGCCTTAAAGAATACTTGAAGGTTCATCCCACTGAGTAAGTGGTTAGGATCACCACCATTTATTCGTCGTTTAGGCCATTTGGAAGGGGTCCCCACAACGTGATCCTTACAGGACTTACTAACCATGGTTATTAACCAATTACTAACTGAGATGATCCTCTTAAGTAACAGCCGAGGTGATTTAAGTTACATTTGAGGGTCGGTCAATCTGTCATGATTTTCAGGCTTTGCCAATTATGTTCATGTCTCCCCCCACCAAAAAGACAGGTGGATGAAACCCCCCATCATTTTAAGCCACTTTTTGGGGTGATGTTGTTCAAATTTATCCCATTTTATCACCCCAAAAATAAATGGAAAAAGGTTTGACAAACCCGGTGATTTCGGGGCCAAAAATTGTGGAATTTTCCTCAGATTACCTGAGATTTCCTCAAAAAAAACAACCTTCTCTCCAGTAAAAAAATACTTGGGTGTTGAGGAGGGGTTGGAGTCCATTCCCGAGGCCCGGTCCCCCCACAAAAATGACCCAACAGAAACAAGGTGGGCCCCGAGCCGGTCGTTATAAATGGAGTGACACGGGTAGCCCGTACAAATGGCCGAACATTCATAAATTTCACGTTTTTTTTTTCACCCCGAAATAAGTGGAGTTAGGCCTCACACGATAACTGGTAGGGACCCAGTTTGTTGATATCCATCCTGGATGAATACCTTTGAAACAAATAGTATATATTGGATCAGGCATTGGACCATCTCCAAGAGGAAAGCATTATGATTCTTCTAAATTTCTAGGGACCCATCTTGTAGGACATTTTTGATAAGACCCACTACCCTAAGAATCATTGGACCCTCCAAAAAAGAGGGGTTTGGATCTGTTTTTTGCAGGGGTTTTTTGGATCTCCAAACCACCAGTGACTTGAGATCCCATAATTCTTAGCTAGTTGGTGGTTTTTCACCAACCCCTTTGAAAAAATATGCTCGTCAAAATGGGTGGGAATCTTCCCCAATTTTCGGGGTGAAAATGCCAAAAGTATTTGAGTTGCCACCACCCACTTAGGGTAGAAGAGATGGGGGGATCCCACCCGCTCGTCGTCGTCGTCGCCCAGGCCTTCGCATCTGACGTTGCTCAATGCGTTGTTCGCGTTCCCGCGCTCGCTTTCGGATCTCCTGCAGCGTGGCGAGCCCTGGGAGTTTTTGGAAGCGCAGCAATATAGCGCTTTTTCAAAAGGGCAGTTTATATAAAGCAAAGTCAAAGGGTATAACTAGTGGCGACTCCACCAACAACACCCCCATAATTAAGTGAATTATACATGTCTAATTCACTGATGAAAAAGATTGAACAAGTATATAACTCTGCAGCGCAAAGATGGCAAATACCCGGGGATAATCTGGCTTTTCAACTTTCAGTGGTACTTTGAGTTGAAAAACCCAGATGTTGTTTCCAGCCAGCCGCTTTAAAGCAGGAGCGAGTCAAGTAGGGTTGTGACTCCATTTGCAAGGATCGGCTCGGGGCCCACCTTGCAGTATAATCAATCATTTTTCCACCCGTCTTTCTGTCTCCAAAAACATGCTCCCCCCTCCAAAAAAAAATCAAAGCCCTTAAGAGTTCGAAAAAGGTCACCTGCTTGGGCGTTTTGACCGCTTTTTTTCAGGGGAAAACGTCGGAAAAGAATCCGGTCGGCTCGGTCTCCTGTTGACGCTTCTCCTCCCTGGCCAAGCGTAAGGCTTCCAACTCTGTGGTGCGACGACCCATGACTTGACTTCGACCTGGGATCCACCGGGCTTGAGGTTGATATCCCATAGAAAGCCATGGGACTGGTCTGGTATAGTTCTTTACCTACATGGGGGGGTTCCTAAAATGGTGGGTTTCCCCAACAACCATTGGGTTTTCCCTACTAAAAATGATCATTTTGGGGTGTTTTGGGGGTACCACCATTTTAGGAAAGCACCAACATGAAAACCATAAACATCTTGGAAATTTCAGGTAAACTCTTACAATGCCCAAAGAAGATTTCGGGTGGTTTGGAAAAGATAACTCCTGGAAAAGGAATCACGTGATTTTGGGGCATCCATCTGGCCGAATTATGATATAACCAACCTATGGGATTTCTCGTCAGCTACCTGGGGTGAAAACTTTGAGGTCACGAGCTAATTCGACCAGATCCATGTTACATTTGAGGGGTGAGGAGGTCCTGTTATGGGCCGACGTGGTAAATGCTTGGGGGCTGAATCTCCCCCCCAAAAAACAACATGCGCTAAGGTCAAATTTCATCATGCAACTCCCCAACAAACTCGGGGGATACAAATCAAATGGCCAAAAACATGTCAAATACATCTAAATATTGCGCCCATTTTTGCAATGAAATGCCAGTTATACAGCTATACATATATTAATTTCTTTATAGAAACAGGTGAGGTTCCATTGCTATGTTAGATAACACCGGATGGACACATACTAAACCTTTAGGCAATGAGGTCGACTGCCATCCACTTTTTGCGCAATGACCAGGGGTTCCGGACGCGCTTCCATATTCATCCGCTGGTGAGACTTGTTTTCCCGAGCCTGGAAAACAACGTCGCCATCAATCTTTTGGTCAAGTTCTCTGTCAGTTGCGTTTTTTTAAATAAAGTCCGGAAAAAATGGTACATGGAAGAGTTTTGTCACCGAAAGAAAAAGTGGGAAAAAAACATCGGAAAACTACCTGTTAAAGCTGGGGGGTGGATATTTCAGACCCGTTTGCTGAAAAGTTGGTTCTTCTCAAGATTTCAAGAAAAACTCACCCTTGAACGGTCATTTACGGTCCCGAACGGTTTTTTTTGACCCGCACGCTTTTTATGTTCTTGAACGGTTTGTCACACCATGTGGTTGCCAAACCCAGTTGGAACTCCTCTTAAAATGCTTCCAGTCACTGGTAAATCTTCCAAAAGCAACTCAACACAGATTGGGGATGGTCTTTGGAGTATCTATGAAAATCACCAGTTTTACGTAAAATTTTACGTAATCCCGAACGCTTTCGAACGGGTTTTGAATGGGTTTTGAACGGATTCGAACGGGTTCGAACGGGTACGTTTTTTTTACGTAAATGGAATCGAACGGGTATTTTTGCCCTTTACATAAAATTTTACGTAATTGAACGGTTTTTACTTGCAAAACACAAGCTAAATCGGCATGTTTGCTTGCAAAACACTGCAAACTAAATCAGCATGTTAACTTGCAACACACGAGCTAAATCGGCATGTTTGGATTCTTATCCTCATGCAGGCTTTAGTGAACAACATGCATACGGAAGAGTGGAAATTATATGATTTAGGGGTCGAACGGTCTCGAACGGGTAAAACCACCCCGAAGCAATTATTTTAGATCCGTCTTTACAAAACGTCCTTTTTTCAAAAAAGTGTTAAAATTTCCACTCTTCCGCTTTACCAGGTACCTGAAAATGAACGGCTGGAACCTAAAACTCATCAAATTGAATTTCCAAAAATCCTTTTCCAAACCTCCAAAATTTTTCGGTTCCAGCCGTTGACCTTCTGAAGGGTCGTCTAATCCAAGATGTCTGTCAGTTGCATTTCCAGATTCAGAAAGGGTCAACCTTTTCACATCCAAATTGGAGGTTAATTGCCCATGGATGAAAATCCTATTGGGCAAAATCAAAGCAGTGGAGGTTAAATGATGAATCATGACGTTCTGTTGGTATCAGTCATGATCTCAAATGAACATAATGTTGGAATATCTAAAACTTCACAACCAAGGCTCTTTACGAGATCAAACAAAAAATCTTCACAACAAAATCCATGACGTCAGTTGTTTGGTATCAATCATACAACCGCTTGCACCAGCAGGACAATCTCCATCTTCACCCTGAAGAATACCGTGAACTGGCAAGCGTTTTTGGAGACGAAAGTGTCAATCACCAGGTGCTTAATGATGCTTTGGACTGCATCCGTACCAAAGATCTGCTCAAAGCTATCCAAGCTGCATAGCCAATCTGCCTGCTCAACTCGTCGGCCAGTGATTCTGCTGCAGGAAAAGGCTTGGGAGGAAGGTTCTGGGCACATCGCTGCTTACGTTATAGTTGTTCTGCCGAAGAAAGTTGACCACAGATCCAGGCCTGGGCTGATGATCGATGCCACAAAGTGTCTGGCTTTTTCAAAGTTTTTCAGCCATCCGAAAGCAATGCTTTTGGATGCAGCAACTGCAGAAAATCCCATGCTGTATCCACTGCATCCACAGGTGAGGCGTATTTTTACGCAGCAGAAGCACATCCTCTATACCCAACTCTTCAGGTATTGGATGGGGATGATCTCTCATGGGAAATCGGGTGAACGGCTTAAGGAAATCATGGTCCAAGGTGGGGTGACCGGTCACCAGTTCTACATAATGGCATCCTGGAACTCCAAACAACCAGTTTTTTTATGGTTGTTTCAATTGGATGATGAACCAAACCATTACATTAAAAAAATGGGTGGTTTACCAAACATCCATTGAAAAAATGGTCCTTTAGGGTACCAGGATTATATCTGTGGGTTTTTGTTGGGGTGATTTCCACCCTGAGGCAAGTCCCGGATTGAAGTCCAACCCTTGGTGGAGTCCAAGTCTCCATGGGAAATGGTGGTGGTAGATTTACTTTGAGGTATAGTTAGTTTTTTTGGGGGATTTCATACTAAAGATACACACCATACTTTGATGTCTATATATATATATATGTATGTTTATGACTGGTTAATTATGGTTTTTCCATGAAAAGTTCGAAGGTTCATATTATATACCCTAAGGATCCGAAGGACCCTCCAATGGAAGGGGTTGAACGAACCTGTATGACGCAGGGTTGTTTAAGTCGTCAAAAGGACGCCAGTTTTGAGGGTCCAATGATCCTTAGGGAACAATTTTTACTAGGGACTTATAATGTGAATTGGATCTCAAGAAATGGAAAATCTGAATCCTCACTGAAATTATACGTATATTAGATCCCGATCCCTAAATCAATCTGTTGTAAAAGACCATGATTTCATTAGGGTCTAAAAAAGCAACAATTCCAGGGGTCTATCATTTTAATAGTCGTTGACTTACAAGGCTAAGAAACATGATGATTATGCTCCTTCTGTGAACCAAGGGTTGAAAGGCACCAATCCCATAGGTACGAACTGAAACCTTAGGCAGCCCGAATCCTGAAAAAATTGCATATTATCAGCGCTTGAAATTATCTGACCAAATTATAATATTTCAACAACCTAGATTTCTTTGAAATAGCCGGGGATTTCCCCTAGTTTTTCACCACCATTTGGGGTGAAAACTCGTGTGAGGTCGCGAGCTAATTTGACCAGAAATTATGGTACCATTCAGAGACCTAACATAATCACCCTCCAAAAGGCGGCTGGGAAATTGGTGTTTCCTCTTCCATTAGACTTCTTCCCAATTGCAAACATGCTCACGAGACAGTTCCAAATGTCGCCCCATAATGTGGTGACTCTTTACCTTCGCTAATTTACCACTAAAAAAAACAGATTCAATGTACCTGGACCTTCCAAAGGGTGACAAATGGTTTTAAGGGGTCTCAATTAACCATCCTTGGGGTTTATTTGGCACCCCTTGGAAGGTGCTGGTATGTAATAAATATACCATGTCCCATTGATCCAGGTCATGGGTGAGTTTTCACCCATCTTTTCTTCCTCGTTTCAACGGTGTTTTGGCACCTGAAGTACCCGAAGCTCCTAGGAACCAGAGGGGTCCAGGTCCAGCAACCCAGTTTCTGCTACAGGGTCTTGTTGATTTTTTTGGGATGAAGAAATTAGGCCATCATTTAGAAAGACCCTTACACCCCCGATTTTTCTCAACATGGCATCTTATTTCGGGGGGTGGGCCACCTGGAACTCTGAATTGATTTCTTTTTTGGCGGGGCAAATGCATTCAATACACTCCCTAAAACTCACGTAGCCCCCAAAATGGGCCATATCCCAAAAGGAAACTAGCATTCCAACCATCCATTTTCACGGGCTATCTTAGTTTTAGGGAGGGCAAAATGGTCCGCAACATGTACCTTTCGTGCATAACATTTTTGTTGGCTCATCCGAGTGCTGGCGATTTGTTGGAGTGAAAGCAACAACTTTCACCAAAAGTTTCAGGTACCAAAAATGGAGGTATTGAACCGCTATTTCAGGGCTGGGTTTTCCCTTGCATAAGCCTTACATAAAGCTTATATAGGTTTGAGTATCTCCATTTTGGATACATGAAATGTTTGGTGAAAAAAAGTAGTAGTTCCTTTCAAGCAGGGCTATTTCGGTGTTAAATTTCAGGGATGTACACATCAGCATACAGTTGTAAGTGATAGCCTTGCTTGGAAAATCCGGTTTTTTAATCACCAGTTGAGAAATGTTTTTTTTCCATCGCAAATCTGTAGGTTGACATGGAATTTTCTCATATCAACTTATTTGCCGAAATGTCTGTTGTGCATTGACACCAGATTTATCTCCTTAATGAGTCCCACACTTCAACCTGCAGAAATCTTCTCGGAATTTTCTGGAGAGAACGAATCTCCAATGGGACTGGTATATTTACATGGCATTTACTTGAATTTTATGAAACACATAAGAGATGTCTTCAATGTTTAACGAAAGAACTCCATATGAATGAGTATAGTAGTTGTTTTACCATGGCGTGAACAATTTGAGCCTTTCTGTCCAGTGGTGGTGGTGGATTTTTCATTCTGATCTTGAATGTTTCTTTTAACCCTCCTTTAGTAGGAAATCCCAATCAAAACTCCTTCATTTGGCAGTGTGAACATGAGTAGGGAGTTCCCCTGCATATGTGTTGCTCATATCAGGGAACCAAAAAGACACCTTGTTCCAAATTGGTAGGAAACTGGAGGAAGATGAGGGTATCTGGCTAAATGGAAGAATATTTCACCAACCTAGATTTCCTTCAAATAAGGGGGATTTCCCTTACCCCAAACCACCATTTAGGGGCCCTAAACTCATCGTTTTTTTTGGAAAACCCCTCACCTTGTCAGCCAGGGCAGCTAAACGTTCAGACTCCAATTGTTGCACTTCCTGGCGAAAGCACAGCGGGAAGCCGTAGCTAGAAAGTGGGCCCCGGTTGCCCCTATAACCCTTGGTAGTATTAATCAACCGATTCACCTTAGATAACTAGCTTGTTTCTGCGCAATCTTGGCACCTAAACTACAAGTAGACTATACCTTTCATTCTTTGGGGAAGGGGAGCTTCCAAGAAAAACAATCTACCAGGAACTCAAGACAAACAGCTTCATAACACCTGGAAGACTCCTAATCATTACATAACAAAAATATAAAACTACGTGGTGGTTTCAACCCATCTGAAAAATATTAGTCAAAATTGGATCATTTCCCCAAGTAGGGGTGAAAATAAAAAATATTTGAAACAACCAACCAGAAAAAATGGCTTGACATCACCATTTCCATCCATGGTTGTCATGGTTTTTTGTTAGACTTCCAGGTAAATAATCCATAACCATCCCCAACTGGTCACCAACATCTGGCCATCTGGCCCCAGTGCTTTTGAAACTTACTCAACCATCATCGGACCATGAAATAAAAGGTACCATGGGAACCCATAACCTTCATTTTTTTGGGTTATAACCCATATTTGGGGCCTAAAACCCTCATTTTTCATGGCTTTGGGGTCCAAAGGTAGAACTTTATTCTTCCTATGAAATATATGTACTCCCCAAGATTTTGAAATGTAAAGGTTATCCGGTTATCCATGGTTAGCTGAGTCGCAAGAAACCCTGACTTTTTGAAAAAAATTCCCCGAGACTTCGTCGTCTTGGTTCAGAACCCTCACAACATCCTGTTCGTATCGTTGGATCCGCTTCGTATAGTTGGCTGTTTGTAGAAAAGTTCGCAGAAGAATCGAAGCTGCACAGGCTGTTCGCAGGGGTTTAAAACTTGTAGGGCCATCCCAATACTATAGTACCCCAGATTCATGAGCCATAAAAAGACCATTTGGAAGGAGAACAACCCCAGGGGACTTAGGATCACCATAGTTGCTAACTTACTAACTCAATTACAAGGTGGACCTCTACCAGTTATAAATGGAGGGCTATAACCTATGTAGGGTTTTTTCACCCCAGGCAAACCCATGTATTTGTCGGCCATTTATAGGTTTTTATTTCAACCCCCCTTTTATAACGATCGGGATCCTCCGGTCCACCGACCAGTCACCTCCCCTCGTCTGAGACCGACCGCCTCTCGAGAATAGGATGCAATGTTCAAATCCCAACTCTGTAAACGATCACGTGGACTCAACAACCTTGAAGGCGCGCTTTGGGCGTTTCGTTTCCAACCCAGTTGAAAAATATGCTCAAGTCAAAATGGGTTCATCTTCCCCAAGTTTCGGGGTGAAAATTCCAAAAATATTTGAGTTGCCACCACCTAGTCAACCAAACGAAACGATTGGAAGATGTGAGTCGGACAAATACAACAACAAAAAAACACGCCAAAATGAGGAAATGGGAAATGGCGGTGGTAGATTTACTTTGAGGTATAGTTGTTTTCTTTGGATTTCATACTAAAGATACACACCATACTTTGATGATCTTTGATGTCTATATCTATATGACTGGTGAATGATGTTTTTCCATGAAAAAATCGAAAGCAAATAGTATATACCCTAAGGATCGGAAGGACCCTCCAATGGAAGGGGTTGAACGAACCTGTATGACGCAGGGTTGTTTAGGTCGTCAAAAGAGCCAGTTTTGAGGGTCCTTAGGGATCCTTAGGGAGCGTAACAACATTGCCATGAATGCTTCTTTCACTGTTGATGGAAGAAATCCCAAACAACCACCGTTTGGATGTATCGCAACCCTGTAAAGAATGGGATAAAATACCAACCTCAACAGGTGAGTTTACCGGATTTCAGCCATCAACTACGTATGGGTTTGCGCTTCAAGGCCCCGCCATGATCCATCCATGAAATGTTGCATCCCAAGAGACGCAGACATCGATGAAGATAAGGACAAGCGAGGTGAACGTGCCTGAAACTTCCCAAATTTTACTTTGGGAATGCGAGTTTCCCCCGGTCACCAGGATGCCGGTCACCAAGATGATTACACTCCTCCAAGAAAATTACAACACACCCGTAGAGCACACCCCAGGCAATCCCCCTACCTGACTATGAAAAGAATCCCTTTACGGCCTGTTGGTAAAGGTTTAGGGGTGTGTTCCAAAGGTGTGTTGAAACAACCTCAGAACTCCCTGAAACTAATATACCCTCTGGTAGTTCCTAACATAGCTGGCTGGAAAACCCACCATTTTTTATAGGAGATACATCGACTCAAATGGTGGGATTTCCCAGCCATTCCTATGTTAGTTGATCCCGGAGTGTAGCATCTGAAAATAGATCGGGCCTCAAAAGGAAACTACAAGAAATCGTATTCCAGCCATCCCTTTTTTTAAGGTGCGTTTGCTGTCTGTTCGTTTCAGGGAGGGGTAACTGCATTTGTGCCTGAAGTCCTTGAAGGTTGAAAATCCAACCTATGAATAGATGTAAAAACGCCACTGCTCAAGGGTTTTGGCAATGATCATACATGTGTACATTTTACATATCTTACAATCATCCTCATCAAGGGAGTCAACCCTATGTTGAAAATATTGACAATGCATGCCTGAGTCGACTGGTCAACTACAAGTCACTGGTGAATTTTGTATGCAACCCTTCACAAACAGAGAAAGAGAAGCCAATCCGAAAATTATGAGCATAGCTGATGGTTGAATCACCCGTTTGAAAAATAGTCCGATTGGATCATGCAACCACAAGTTTCGGTGTGAAATTGAAAAACAAATTGTTGAAATGCAATCACCAAACAAATCATGTTGGACCAACCCAAAAAAGTAAATTTGAGCTAAGCCATCTTATTATAGCTTCAAAACCCATTGACTAAGGGTAAGAATCATAGCTCCGGATATGGGTTTGCTGAACCAAAAGGTTTTAAGTTTCACACCGAAAACAAACCTTTCGACATGGTGGGCCCCCCTAGTATGTATATATAAATTGGAGTTACAGCCCCTATAAATGATACCCTTAAGAAATTCCAGTTGCCGATTTATCAGGTCACTTCCAGAAAAGGAATTATAACTCCATTTATAACTGGTTTTTTTGGCCTTTTGGCTTGTAGCTCTTACTATGATCCTGATGGAACATGGGCATTTTTAAAGCTGCTCAGGTTTGGATGGTTTTTGGAGGACTCCCTTTAAACGAAACTACTTGGGATGATATGAATCGTGATTTCTGACATAGACCAACCAAGTCTCCTAGTTCCGCAAAAACAAGGAACTTCCAGTCACACTATAGGTTGAAGTTTCCATACTTTAAAATACAGAATCTGGCAGGTTCATCAAAATAAATCAGAATTGTATACCATATACCCTGGAAGTCAAAGACCATTAAAAAGTATTTAGTCCACTGAAATTGTTGATTACAAACCCTTTCCACAATCCAATGGTCTTTTCGGAAAGACTGTTCAAAAGATATTCGTTGGATTTTCAGGCATATCATAAATCACAACCAAAAAAGGTATTAGTATTAACCTCCATTTACAAGCCATTTGGAATGGTTCCAACGGCCCAATGGTTAACTGGCATGATCCCGCCCCCCACCATCGCACCATGCCACCCGCCTGTGACGGCCGCGGCGTCAGCGTCCGCGGCGACGCCCCCATGGGCGACGCGGAGCGCGCGGAGCCCGGGGACCGCGGCGACGCATTCAGCGAGCGACGTGGTGAGGGAACCGCGGTCACAGGTGGCTCGTGGTCGGTGCCCAAGCGTGGGAACCTGTGCTTGAAGGCTTTGGGATGGGTCATTTGCGGGGGTGTGTGGACGTTAATCATGTCATAAAGATTGGTGGTTTTGAATTTCGATAATATCAATGAATTATGACAATCATCCACTGAAATATCATGAAGTAACTCACTTACACAAACGATCTATTTCATTTTTGGGGGGATATCTCAGTTGAAAATGAAAACATCAATGGAGAACCAACACCGACGGTGCTGTGTAACCACCCATAAAACTTTTGCTAGTGATTAAAAAAATCCGTTGCTAGTGACTCTACAAGTATTACTGCGCTGATCGCGTCCTTTTCCAGGCCGGAATCATTAAAATTTAGAAAAAGAGTTTTTGGGCAATTCTTTGCGACCTTTTTGGGATAGCGAAGTGACCCTTTCAAAAAGGTTAAGTGACCTCCAACCAGGGGATCAAAAGATCACTTTGAAACACCTGGTTCATTCTCGACTTCTATATAATGCCATCATATGTTCTGACCATTAGCTATGCCCAAATCTATTCCCCATTGTTTTTAACCTGCATGAATGCCTAAATTTGTACGGTAAGGTTATTACACATGCATGTATACTGTATACTGTATACTGTATACCCTTTCCAACCCAGACCACCAATAAACCATTAGCTGATTTTAAATTTGGGAGTCATGCAACCGCACCTGTCACCAAGTAAATTGGTTTGAGATCATTTTCGCCCAAAAAATTCGGGGTGTACAAAATTCCCCCGACAAAAACATGGGAAACCAGTCACCTGTTTTTTTGTGTGCCTTTGGACTCCTCGGATGAGTTTTTGTTGTTGTCCTCTGAAATCTTTAGCACCAATTCGAACTGTCTAAAATCAACTTATAGGGATTCTGTACAACAAATTGTAATAATCGTGGTGGTGATTGGAATCCTATCAATCCCATAGCATCCATGTATGGTATATTACCTACATTTGGTTGATTTTTATGGTAAATGTAGGTAAACATACCATACATGGATGCGATCGGCTATATATCCAAAATATTTACCACATGAAGAAATCAATCCCCCTGATTTCTGAACCATCGTTGCCCGGGCCGTTACACCAAGTTCCGAGGTCAAACACGATTTTTTTTGGGGAGAAGAAACACCAGCAAACGAATACATCCCCACTTGGATGTCCTGTTGGAAGTTAGGATCAATGGTTAGTAAGTGGGTTATAACCCCAATATATCCCATTTATAGGTAGGTTATAACCCAATTACTAACCATTTACTAACTTCCTGGGACATCCAAGCACTGAAGTTTCCAGGGTGACGTCAGGGCAGGCAGTTGAAAAATATAAACCGGCGAGACTGACTACAAAGATGAAATTTCTCAGGGGCTACAAATACATGTTTCTAGTCTAAATGGAAGGAAAGCTTGGAAATTGATTTTGTGTAATCCCACTATTGAGCTCCCACTATGTAAACCACAAATTCTGGAATATAATAATTTCAAAAAAAAATAAAGGTAATCAGTGAAAACACACCCCATAGGATCCATGGGACGATTGTATATTTACCTACATTGATCCCATAACAATCAACCATCCATGTAGGTAAACATACCATCGTCACATCCTCTCATGGATCCTATGGGATTTGATTTGTATATTTCCATGGCATTATTTCATGTTCACCATGTTTTTCCATGGACAAAAGATTGATTTTGTAGAGATAGATGTGTCCGAATTTCTCAAAGTCATGTTTTCTATTTAGACCAAGACGCTTCTCCCACAACTTGGCTCTGGACATGTCACGCTTCTCGAGGCGTCGACGCCATTCTTCGAAGCGGTCCTGGTGACAACAAACCAACACCATCAACAGCAACAGCATCTACAGTCCTTCAAAATGAAATAGCAATAATTTTTTAAAGAATTTTGCTGGGATGGTGCGAACGACCCTCACCTTATTGCGACGCTTTGCTCATCATTTTGTAAGGAAAAATGGTCATCCAACAGCTCGATTTGCTCATCGCGATACACACAGTCCAGTTTCAAATGTTGCAATGACTAAGTGACTAAGTTCAAAGTGAATACTGAATATACCCATCAAAATTTTGCATACCAGCACCTTCCAAGGGGTGCCAAATAAATCCTTAGTCATGGTGTATGGGCACCCCAAACATCATCCATTCAGCACCCAAACTGGAAGATCCAGGTATCTTCTTTGTTTCGGGTCCTTCTCAAGGAGCCTTTTTTGTGCCTCACGCTCCGCGCTTTTCCGCTGCTGCCGCACGAGAAGCTCTTGCTCAGCCTGTCGACTGAAGGATTCAACGCTAAGGTGTCAAAAATGGGAACAAATCTTCACAGAAACGAAAACCTCACCACCTACCTACTTCAGACTCTCAGTTTAGGGGGGAAACATTCACAATACATTCATTTTTGTGTCTGGCTAGTTGGTGGTTGAACCAACCCATCTGAAAAATATTAGTCAAATTGGAAAGCTTCCCCAAGGATCAGGGTGAACATTAAAAAACATTTGAAACCACCACCTAGTTCACACAAGTTCCGGGATGAATAAAAAAAAACGACACCTACCATAGGAACGCACGTTTCCTTCATTTTTGGGGGGAGTTTTTTTACCAATATATAAATTTCAGGTCCAAAGGGTAACCTAAGGTGTCCCTTTTAGTGGGTTACATCCGCATCGACGTGTTCTGTTGACGTGTTGATTCGGAGTGTTTTCTTCGGAACTGTTCGAAAAGGCTTCCGAGTTTCACCCACATTTTTTGTGTCAGTATTGGTTTATCATCATCCAAAAGGAACCAGCATTACAAGGAACCACCATTATTTGAAATGGTGGTTGGCTTCCAGGGCTAAGCTCAATATATAAAGCTCTAAGGTCTTAAGCACACTACCTAAGCATGCAAATCGTGTGGCAGCGTGCAAAAACATGGCTCCATTGTCACGTTCTCCCGTTTCCACTATGACCCATAGGATCCATGGGACTGGTATATTTGCCTCTGTTTGGTTGATATTTATGGTAAATGTATTTATAATAGGTAAATGCACCATACATGGATCCTATGGGTGATGAAAATGTTTGCTCGAATTCTAGAGTTGTTGTTGGTAATTATTGTGATGAGTTCTCCATCCATATTCACACATACCTTAAACAAAAATAAAAAATACCTTAGGTCCTCACACACTACCATGCTTGATAGAGTAACCCTTTATCAAATCCTTCTTCCTTATGGGGGTAGCTTTGCGAGAAACAAGGCCAGGATGGAGGTGGTAACCTCAACTAACAACACACCAACCACCTGAGTAATGCCAGCTACATAAGCATCGATCAAAACCTTGGGATGACATTCCATTGAATCCTGGGGGTTAATCCTTATACTTGGATGACATTCCAATCCCTAAAAAAAAAGTGGGTAGGATTTCATCCTTGGAAAAACACAGCAACTTTCACCAAGGTTTCATCATTCGCTGCTCACGTACATGACATGCTGGAAATAGAGGCTACTTTTCACGATGGGATCCTCAATATGGTTTGTTATAAGCTAATATATGTTGGGTTCACCCACCCCAGGATGCCAGCCACCATCAGGATGATTACATGTTCAATTCTAGGGAATTCCAACCAAAAATCTTCATTTGCCAATGCTTACTGGGTGGGGGGGGGGTAGATCCAAAATAATCCAACATTTATGTAGTAGAACCTAAACAATGTAGGTTCTGATCATTACTCACATGATTCCTTTATGCCGAACTTGACAGATGTTGAGACATGCTCCTCCACTAGGAACCAACATCCTCGTAGGAAATAGCAGGCCTTATATTAAGGGGTTATTACTAACCATTGTCCCTTGTGGCTTTATGCGACCCTTGTTTCTGGGGGGGGGTGGCATTGAGGGGGTACCCTTAAATTCCCATAACAACAATAAACTCCAAATTTTCCGCTCCCCATTTATCGACCAAGAAAATCCTACTTACACACCCAAGAATTCAACAAAGTTTGGATATGTCTCAAGAATATGGGGTCCTAAACTCACTCTGCCGAAGACTATGTAATACATGTTTGACTTTTCCTGCCAAAAAGGTTGAAGGTTATACCGGTTGGCTAAATGACTAAAATTCAATGGCTGTCCTTATACACATTCGATGTCATACCAATAATGCCATACCGATACCTATAACACAACTTGGGATGCTCCTGCATCCAGTAACAGTGACAGTCACCACTAGGATTAGAACATTTTTAGTAGACCCCCATTGACCTTCATTTCCCATTGGTACTTTGTGGGAGAGCACTCTAAACAATGCCATACTCATATTACATCGATAATATCAACTGTGTAAGTTAAGGTATATCGAGCTTATTTGGTTACACTTATCATGAACATCAGCCAAATACTGCCATATATGGATGATGATGTTAGCGATGCATGGATTGCACCAGAAGGGATGCCTCTCAGAATTTGGGGTGACGTGATCCCCTTCCTTTTTCCAATGGTTTTATTTTCAGCCTCCCATCCTCTCGGTCCTATAATTTATAATAATTTATAACCCCATGTTGAACTCTAAGTTGATGCGAACCAACACCGGATCTTCCGTTGGAAGTGGATGGGATCAATGGTTAGGATCAATGGCTCCGAGCCTTATAGATGGGGTACTTGGATGTCCATGGAAGTGATCGTAACTAGTTAGTAAGTTGGTTTATAACCTACTTAAGGGACTTATAACCTACTTATATAGGGGTTATAACCCAGTTACTAAGTACCATGGACATCCCAGTATATTTGGGTTATAACTACCCACTGATCCGATCACCTTTGATCCCAATCACTTCCTTCCAATGGGACATCCAGCCGCAGCTGTGACCTTCCGACCTGGTGACCTATGGCCAGTTATAGGTTACACGACCTGGTAAACTAAGATAGCTGGCTGGGAAATCCACCATTTGAGTCGATGTATCTCCTATTAAAAAAGGATGGGTTTTCCAGCCAGCTATGTTAGTTTACTGGATGGTATAAGTTATAACCACCTATACTTTGCGTATGTTGATGGTTATAACCCAGCCAAAAAACCCTTTCAGTTAATGCGGTTCAAACAGCGAACGTGACCGAATTCCGACCTGGTCGATTTGGATGTTTCCCAAAAATAGGGGGGTTTCCCCCCAAATCATCCATTTAAAAGATAGGGTTTTCCATTTTAAAACATCCATTTTGTGGGTACCCATACCATCCATGTACCATAAAGATCAACCTAACGTAGGTATATTATATGCCAGTCCCATGGATCTTATGGGTTTGGTCCATTTCCGGGTTCCCCGCACCTGTAACCGTTGTGCTTCCCTCAACTGTTCACGGCGCTCGCGGGCTTCTGCGCGAATGCGCTCTTGGGCTCCTTTGAGCACCAAACGTTCTTCCTCCTGAGAGTGGCAGCCAACATCCCGACATACGGTTGGATGGCAACCAGAAATCCGGCGAGAAAACCCACAACTCTGTAAGATCATAGGATGTTTACCAATAATGGGATAAACTACCAACCTCAACTGGTTGGTGGTTAGCTGGATTTCTGAACCATCAACAGTATGTCCTCCCATTCGCAAGTGAGGCTCAAAAAAAAAACCTTTCCTAAGAATCACCAAACTGTAGAGATTGATGACACCCGAACTCCAGTGTAGAGATTGATGATACTTGCAACTTTAGATATTTTCGATAATTTGAATATTGATTCCAATATTATGTTCCCTCAGTATCATGGGACCCTGCAAAGTTAGTATAGCGTCTTTTGGATCTCCAGATCCACCAATTTTAAGATCCCATGATTTTTAGGGTTATGACATTCCATTGAATCCTGGTTATTTATTCGAGATCCTTATTTCATGGTTTATGAAATAATCCCCAGATAACTGGGCAGGATTTCATCCCCTAAACACCCCAAAAATCCTTCTGTTTTGTTTCAATGCTCAAGTGGTTTTGGAGTGGGGGTTGGATACCAAAACACATTCTCACGGGGTATTTGGAACACTATCACTAGGTTATTTGTGCCTACCAATCCGTTGGATTTACAGTGTGTTTGGGGATGCTCCCACACCCAGTAGCAGTCACCGTCACCACTCACCACCGGGATTATTGTCATTCTTGGGTAAACCCCAACCAAACCCTTCATGTGCTACACAGGGAGGGGGTTTCGCACCCCAAGGTATATTCACTAAATACCATCATTTTCAGCCCTGGAAATCCCATCACCTGCTGAGATTGGATTTCTGGTACCTAAATACTACGCTGAGGTGATGAAGGACACCCCTTCATCATCGCTGACAATATGACTGGATGCCTAGGGTTTGTATTTCTCACTTTTTTCCCTATACTGTCCTATACTTGATATGAAAGACCATTCAAAATCCCATGTCGTCCCATCCCCCAAACCCGCATCAACCATCATTCTCGTATCTTTTGAGGTAAACATGAGAGTGGAATATATCGTTATTACAGTAGGTAGTACAATACCATATTCATATACTACTTTCCCATCATATTCCTTATCAACTTGGGTAAATCATGAAATGTCTTCAAATAGTCTTCGAGGTCGCCTAGGCTATACATGATACGAAAAGATGCTTCCCGACCAAGTGGTGTTGACGAAATTGCCTTTTAACAAAACACCCAATTTCCAGCAGGTTTAAAATTACATAAGTTTCCCTTTTTCTTTTGTGGGAATGATCAAAAACAATCAAAAAGCAAAACAAAACAACATGCACTCACTTCTTTTACTATCTAACATTAAAAAACAAAACAGAACAATATAGTCCGAAACGGTGTTGTAAAGCCACTCCAACAACCCCCTAATGATATTTTTAATAGCCACCACCAAAAAAAACCTGTAGAAAAACCCATAAAAACCAGGACTCCAACCCACATCGCCAGCAGGCACACCTCCTGCGACAGAAAACGACAGCGCGAGCTGCTGGCGCCGCTACGTCGGCTGGCTGTCGACAAGGTGCGCAGGCCATCCCCTCGCGAGGGACTTCTGGACGTTGCAGGGCTGCGAGCACTTAAGGCCTCACCCAGGGCTTGACAAGCTACACCGCCATGGAGTGACATGTAGTGACATCCCACAAAAAGTAGGGTGAAATAACACCAGTTAGCCATTCTTTTAGGGAATTTATAGGTAGGGGTTAAGTTATAAGCCCATTTTTGAAGTGGTTTTTTGAAAAGCCCAACCTTGCATGATTCATGACACTTGCCATGCCAAACTTCAGGGGCACTTTTGTAGTAATTCATAGGTTTCCTCCATGAAAATTTCACCATACAAATGTGCTGCTTCTTTGAATGTCCACCAAAATGGTAGTGGTATTTGATGACCCCATGCGGTTTCGCCAGCTGCCCAGAAAGTTGGTGCAAAAGCTGAAAGTTGGCTGCCGCACACAGAAACTCGGGCCCTATATTTTGTCACACTGGAGCTTTTAAAGGTTTTCCAGTTACCTTTTAGCGGACTCACCAGTTCCATGAATTTTTTGGTGCAAACTCCCTATATGGTTCAAACAACTCTTAACTCTCAACTCGAAAAAGAACCAATGAAAAAATCCATGGAAATTCCATGATCATCTGCGAAAAATCTAAGGGATTGAAAAAATTAACCCTTAACGACATTTCATCTTCATAATCATCACGGAAATACTTCAACCATGCGATATAACCCCTGGGAATCCAACCATCATTTCCAGTGTTTTTCCAGTAAGGACCATTGTTTTGTAGTAAGGATTTTCAATTAACAAATCAAGGGGGCAGTTATTCTAATCTAGGCGGTGGTTGAACCATACAATTGAAAAATATGCTTGGATCATTTCCCCACAGATTAGGATGAACATTCCAAAAATATTTGAGTTGCCAGCACCTAGTTATTCTAATAGTCTTGGACTTCCAAAGGGTAGCTGCCCTTTCACAGGTTCACCTTTTTTGCCAAACATCCCAACATCCCAAAATCTCCCGATATCCCATAAAGGGGTTCCAAGCACCGTTTCACGTTGAAAAAACACGGTGGCGCGATCATGTCGATGATTTTTGGGGACGTTTCACGTACTTGGATGTTGCAGGAAATTGGGATCAAAGGTGATCGGATCAATGGGTTACAACCCTATAATATATCCCATATTTTTGTAGGTGAAACAACACCATTGATCCGATCACCTTTGACCCTAACAAACCCTTCCTTCCAACGGGTAACCCTCCAACGCACACCTCCGGGTTGATTCCTAAGCGCAACAAGCCGATGGTATCACGAGGACTTAAGGCCCTCAAGGCCGGCACCAAGCGTGGCGACAGCAGCGCCATGCCGCTCATGCCGCCCGCGAGGCCGTTCCGAGCACCAGCGGAACTGCAACGACCTTGGGAGATTTCTACAACGGAGAAGGACCATGAAGTCTTGAACCAAAAAAAAAGCCTATGGTATTAATATACTGGTATAAAAATGGAAGATGGGCCCCCTAGAAAATCCCTAGAAATAACAGTGATTTCAATGGGTGACAAATAGGTGAACAAAATAAATACACCTTATAAATGGAGTTATAAGTTACAAAGTTATAACCTATAACCCTAACTTTACTCAAAAAAACTGGTTTGATTCTCAAGTGTTGCTGGTTACCTGCGAACCGCCACCCTCACCGATCCGTTGCGACCCTTTGCTCCTCAGGGAAAATTTCAGAATCTAGCCCGAAATTTGCTCCTCATGATACCCGCAGCCAATAATAGCTGACTACTTGGATGTCCCGTTGGAAGTTAGTAAAAGGTTAGGATTAGTGGGTTATAACCCCAACATACCACATTTATAAGTATATAGGTTATAGCCCAATTGCCATTTACCAACCATTTACTAACTTCCTGGGACATCCAATTCTAGCTGACTTTGGATTCTCCAAAAGCTATAAGGGACCCCTCATTTCCTTCGATTTGCCCATTGGGTGCCTTGGAAAGAGTCCCACAAAAAGGTACTTTTTACCAAGTTCAGTCATTCGGAATGTTGATGAACCTCATGTTGATGAAAGGACGCAACAAAAATGGACCTATGTTTTGAACAAATCAGAGTATCTTTTTTTCAAGGCGAGCTGTTAAACTTCAGGGGTGTAATAGGTGTACTTCCATTCATCCATTTCTGGAACCATCCAAAAAATCTCCACGTGGAACCATCGCCAGCACTGAGACGTCAGGTCACTGCCTCGTGGCGATCCTTCCGTCCTGATGAGCAACAAAAAAAAGACAGGTGTAACTAAGCTGGTGGTTGAACCATCATACGAGGTGGGTCCAAAAATCAGTTATAAATGGAGATATGGGGCCCATATAAATATCATATAAATGGCCTTGTTTATAAATGGGTAACTGTAACTAGATGTAACTAGGGTTACCACACTTGTACCTGGTATTTCGGCCCACGAATTGTAGGAATCTAAGGGTACGGATTCCAACCCCCCCCAGAAATATTTCGGCCCTACAAAAAAGAGTTTTTCTGAAAGTGGCATTGGGGGCATTGGGTCTCAGATTCTGATGAAGGTGACGACTACCGGTGGTGAAAAACCACTCTGAAAAATAGACTGAAATTGTTGCTCCCGAGAGCAGGACGGTGGAGTGGCATTTTTGGAGCAAAAAACATCAATTTTTCAGGATTTTGGGGGTGTATCCCGTGATATGTTTGGATGGTTTAAAGAAATAAGTGATTACTAGATTTACTAGAGTGTCCATGGAAGTGATCGTAACTAGTTAGTAGGTTGGTTTATTTCACCCTTTTACGGGACGCAAACAACCCTACCTATATAGGGGTTGTAATCCATTTACTAAGTACCATGGACATCCCAGTAAGTTTTTTCTTAAAAAAGACTAGCTCATGTAACCCCCCAAGGTTTTGGGTAAAAAGAATAACAAACACATCTTCGAGAAACAACCACAAAAACCACCTAAAGGTGTCAACAAAAATACCTTTCTTTCGGAAAAAAAGTTCACCCCATACTTCTTGGGTTTTTTTGAAGCTCTGAAGCAGAATGTTTTCTACCGGTCCACCTTTCTCATCCTTTGGCGTTTCGAAAGTACAAATTGAACTTTGGAAAAAACCGAGGGAATTTTAACGGTTGAATTCCAAGGGGGCAAAAACTCGCCTAGGTGGTGGTTGAACCAACCCTTGTGCAAAATACTAGTCAAATTGGATCATTTCCCCAGGCACCACCGGGAGCCCACAGGGCTGAAAAACCCACCGGGGGTGCCAAAAAGACCAACAAAAAAAAAACAAGAATGGATGTCCAAATAGATGGGACCAATTACATCAGTAGCATCACGCCTAAAAAAAACAATTCCCCAAGGTTTAAAGGTTGGCCACTTGGCTACACCGTTTCAAAAATAGATGGCTCAACGCAAACGATATTTTATTTGCATAGATGGCTCAACACCTCGCTGAAAAAGGGCGAGCGTTTCATCTCAATTTCACGCCCTTTTGCCCCTCGGGGAAAAAAAAATCAAATGATAAACTTGTGTTCCAGGTAAATGTAGATGGCGCAACCCCTTCATTTAATTTCCGTTTCCTTTGCCTTCAATTATTGATACTTAAAGGGAAGGCGTTTCTTTTCCGTCATTTTCCTTGATTTGCGCGGACTTGGGTGCATGTTGTCTTGTGTCCCCTCTCAAATGATTGATTGGATTTTCATCCATTTGGAGAAATTCCATGTAGCAACTTTCAGGGATTGCGCCATTTCTTTGCACTGGCGTACTTGATAATATGTTCCATCATTTTTCTGTATGTCTATCGATTTCGACTCACTGTCCTAATACTTCATCGATTTCCGTTCATTTCTAGACATATGTTAATACATTTCCCTTTCACATTGTTCCGTTCCCCTTCATTGCATTTTCAAAACAGTTTTCCATCAATTTCCCTGTATTTGTGGAGTTTTCCTTTGTCTTCATTCACTGTCACTAATTTTGACATATTAGATTTTCCAACTTACAGGGGGTTGCGCCATCTACTTTCCACTGGCATAATTGAGCATATTTTCAGTATTTTCTTGTATGTCTATCCATTTGACTCTTGTCCTAATATTTCATCAGTTTTCTGAATCAAGTTCGTCAAGTTCCCTTCAATGCTCCTCCCGCACTATCTGCCCATCAAAATTTCTCCTCTTTTCTCCATTCTCTTGTGTTTTTCATCCATTTCCTTTCTTTTGGTGGCATTCTCCTTTGTACTCATGTATTGCCAATAATAATTTCGACACATTTTGGGAGAGTTGCGCGATTTACTTGGACGCAGGCACATTTCATGTATGCACCTGTTAGTGGTTGCGCCATCTACTTTGCACTGGGTTATGTTCGCTTAGGCTCTTGCATGTCTACTAATTTTCGGTCAATGTCCCTTTATTTTCAACAACTTTCCCTATTTTCCTTCTGCTTATGGTTTTTTTGAATTTCCCTTGATTTTTCTTCTTCCTCTTGCATTGTTCATCCATTTCCATTCTCTCGGTGGCATTCTCCTTTGTCTCCATGTATGGCGAATAGTTTTGACAAAATTTTGGGAGATGTTGCGCGATTTACTTGGACACAGGCACATTTCATGTATGCACCTGTTCGTGGTTGCGCCATCTACTTTGCACTGGCTTATGTTCGCACATGCTCTTGCACGTCTACTTTAAATTTCTCTCGAGTTCCCTTTGCTTCATTTTCTTCTTCTTTTTCTATTTTCCAATTATTTGCGTTCTTTTGGTGGCATTCTCCTTGTATTTCGACCCTATATGCTTGCGCCATGTACATCAGAAACATACTCCAAAAATTCCGGAGCAGAGGGCGAGCCCGATGACCGGGTCACAAAAAAAAATCGCTATTTGGTCAAAAGGGCGTCGAATACTAACGAATAGGTGAAAATGCCTCATCCCCCCAGTCTGTAGATGGCACAACCACCTGGGGCTAGTCGTTATGGGGGGGGTCGCCTGCATGTCTCTAGATGGCGCAATTCAAGATTCTGAGCCAGGGAGTTTTAGAACGGAGTAATTTCTTTAGGATTCCATTGTACGGTATATTTACCTACATGGATGGTTGATTTGTATGGTAATTTCGGTAATTTGTATGTTAGGTAAATATACCAGTCCCATGGATCCGTCATGAGAATATGAATTCCTCACCCCTTCCCATTGTCGCACCTGGACATTGCGTCCTGGCAATAGAAATCGGCGTCCCAATCAAACCCTTGGCTCTCCCGCAGGTTTGATGACACCGCCGGGCGTCCGGCAGAATGGCTGCGGGGGCAATCGAGTCGTTGAGCTTCACTGAATGACCATTCGTCACCCAAATGGCTTCGTGGGATGGGTTCCCATCCAACAGATAATTCCGGGTCATGATTCTCATGACCATTCTTCAATCTGAGACAAGCATCAATTTTCAGAAAGTATACTAGTTTTCAGGGGGTATATGAAAAGGGAAAGAAATAACTGCTTTATTTGGAAACCGCTAGAGAAATCAGCCATACTTTAAACAAATCTACTAATAGGCAAAACACAAATGCGGAAAAGTGAGAAAAGAACACTTTTTCACTACGAAAGGCTTTGTTCACACAGTCTTGCAAAAAAAAACAAAACTGCCTGGAACTCCAAACAACCATTTTTCCACGGTCAAGATTTGGTTCATCATCCAATTGAAACAACCATTTTAATTCGTGCATGTTTCAGGTTCCACAAACCTAGAAATCTTAAGTGGCTTCAAGACATTCCCGAAGAGGTTTCGATAATGCTAACCCAGGTGATGAAAAATTCGTGACGAAATTCATCGGATGGGATGTCACCAACAAACCTTTGAGTTCGGGTCACTTATCTATCCCAAAAAGGACACAAAGTCGCAGAATTGCTGGTCGGAAAAACCCAACCTTGGCGAAATCTGGTTTTTTTCTCGACGTTGTTGGAGAAAAAATATGAGTTCCCTAAGAATCATGGGAATCTCAAGCCACTAGTCGTTTGGAGATCAAAAAAAAAAACCTGCCAAAAAACACATCCAAATCCCTCTTTTTTGCAGGGAGAATGATTCTTAGGGGCCCAGTCAAACAAACACTTCCCCGATACTTTCCCAAGTGAAACAATCTACAACGCCTGGGAGGAAAGCAACACTTCAAACAAAAACCCCAAAGAAAGACCGCGGATGGCAGAAGATGATGGAAATTTTGGGTGGATTCTTTATTAAAAAAATTCAATTCAAAAGCAGATTTGTTTGAGTTCAAAGGATACTGAAATTGAATGAAATTGAAATCCCCGACATACTAAACATATATAAACTAAACAAAGAAAGATTTGGGGGTGACTGGTCTATTAGCGGTTTTGTTTCGCTCGTGATGACAATTGGTCAAATATCCATAGAACTGTTGATGGAAAACATCCTGCACCTGATATCAATGGAGGTTCCTGGTTCCCTTACTAGGTCGTAGGTAGCATATAATCAGCCAATTGGCAATATATAAGTGGTATATAAGTGGTATATACTGCCAATTGGGTGATTATATATATCACCTACCACCTATTATTAAGGGAACCAGAAACAGCTATTGATGATGGGTAATTTTCTTCCCCAGTATCAGTATCTGTAGGATTTTATACCTTACATCACAGCGGCTTCCAACATGATGGACGTCCGTAGTTGTTCGGGGGTCATTGGTCATGTGACGCCAACCGTTAAGCAGTGCACTAGTACGAGGGTTCTTCCCTCAAAACTACTACATTTACATTGTTTGCTCCCCCCAAAATGGGTAATTTGACGACCCCGCTGTTGTTGGATATCTTTGCAAGGCAGCTTTGTTACAAGAAAGATTTCCACTATTGAAAATCAAAGAAACAGTCCCGAAATGATCCAAAGACATTTGAAAAAAAATCAAAAGAACAAAAACATGAGAACAAAAATCATGTCACCTGAATGAAACAAACATTTTTTTCAGTCAATGATTTGGAAGTCATCCAATTGAAACAACTGTTGAAAATGGGGTGTTTCAGGCTCAAGGATCTACTTGAAAAACACCCCTGAGTTCACTAACATGACATTGGAAAAATCCCTATGTTCAATAGGAAATACATCTTCAAATTTGGATTTTCCACTGTCATGTTAGTTTTCTGGGGGGTTGGAAGTTTCTGTTGTTCCAAGTTTCCAGCATTCACTTCAAAAAATGTAACGCCACTGCTTTTTTTTTCTCTGCTACTGTTGATAGGCAGGCTCTCCTTGCGTATCCTTGTTGAAAATCCAGCATCTCAAAAAAAAGCATGTTTTTTCCAGGGCAACTTTGTTGTTGTTTTCGCACTGATTTCTCTGATTTCTTTATTGGAACACGTTTCGTTCGACAAAAAACATAAAATCAATTCATCATAGTTCATCCACCTAGAACTCTAAACAACCAGTTTTACCCTCTGGTAAACTCACATAGCTGGCTGGAATATCCCCATTTTTAATAGGAAATGCATCTTCAAAGGGTCCATTTTCCATTGCCATGTTAGTTTACCAGAGGGTAAATGGATGGTTGGTGAGTTCCAACAGTTTCCCAAGCAAAATGTTTGGAATCATCCAATTGAATCAAGGTAACGGATTCACCCCCTATGATTTTCATCTGTCCAGGATGGAAATTCATTCCAAAATTAATCAAAAACCTGTACAAAAACCTACGTAAGCTGTATGGATACGGCTTATGTAAGGGAAAACCCACCCCAAAATAGCCTCTTTCGTACCTCCATTTTAGGTACCTGAAAGATTTGGTGACCGTGTGGTACCTGAAACATCAATTTTTAAGTGGTTGGCTATCAGTCGGATTTGACTCCAAATCATTACCATGGGAAAAATGGGTGTTTCCCCATGTCCATCCATTAAAAAACGGTTGTTTGGGGCACCAGGTAGCAACAATGATGGATTTTTTGGGAATCCAAACAATGGCTTTTTACTGATAAGCAAATATTTCGGAAGGGAAGGCGAAAGGAAGAGAATCCAAACCAAAACCTAAGGAAAGAATGTGAGTTTTATCCGGATAACATGTCCCCTGAAAAATCACGGTTGGAACATTAAATTTCCTTTTGAAATGGCCCCTTTTCAGGGGCTATGTTAAACTTTGGGCGTGTATACCCATCCAAATGGTCTAGTTTTGCAAGTATTAGTCCCAGGCAGTTAAAAAACATGCAAATAAGTCAAATGTTGGATCATCTACTCATCATCTCTATACCTAATCTATACCTAATGTTCAGCCAAATTGCAATTTTGTTCAAGCTACCACCTAGACTAGAATTCTGGGCAATAAAAAAATACCCGAACCTGAATTAAGGTTATTTTCGGGGGGATTCCCTTGCTAAACCATCATTTGGGGTTTACGGTCGCTTTAAATTGCCCAGCAGAATTATAAAATCGATCATTTTTGATACGACTATTACTGGTTGGTGGTTTCAACCCAATTTGAAAAATATTAGTCAAGATGGGAATCTTCCCCAAATAGGAGTGAAAACAAAAAATCTTTGAAACCACCACCTAGTTTTGGATACGCCAATCAAAAAAAAACAATGGCTCAAAAAACGAGGGATGCCATGCCATTTGGCAAGATGTCTAGTGGTCGACATTGGCATCTATGGGCCTGAAAACACAACCCATGACCTCCGGAAAACGGGGGAATAATAGCATTTGTATGGGTGTTTCCGAAAATAGTGGTACCCTCAAATCATCCATTTTAATAGGGTTTTCCATTATAAACCATCCATTTTGGGGTACCACTATTTTTGGAAACCCCCATATACTGGCAGGTTCATATCCCAATGAAGGGATGCAGAAGCATGATTTATTGATTTATACATAGGGTTATAACCCGGCCTTATCAATCAATGGGTTTCCCTGGTTTTTTTAAAACCTGCTTATAGGGGCCCAAGAACTCCATGTATATCATTGTATATCTCGTTTTTGGGTTGTATACCAACATTTCCAACCAAAACCCACCCGTTTTGACAATCATCTCAAGTTCTTTCGCGGGACTTCCTCAAGGTATTTCTACCTTGCCGCAAGGGGTACTTCCAGCAGCAGGACATCATTGGGCAAAGCGAAACCAGGAAACTTTCCACCACCCAAGGAGTGGAGAGAGATTCGCCAACAAACAAGGGATGTTGAGCCGAGCTAAGCCCTATATAAGTATACCCATACCATCCATGGGAATTATATATTTACCTGACATGAAAGGTTGATTTTTATGGTTTTCATGTAGGTAAATATACCAGTCCCATGGATGCTAGGTCGGATACGTCCTATTTTGTAGGTGAAATAAGCCAACTTACTTAAATATAGTTTCGATCACTTCCAGCCGGACAGCCTAGTAATCGATTATTTCTTTTTACCATCCAAACATATCATGGGGATACACAAAATCCTGAAAAGTTGATGGTGGCTTCAAACATGAACATGTCCTTTTTGGGAGCAATTTCGATCTATTTTTCTTAGGGGCTTTAGCTGTTCATTTTAGGGAGGGTATAAGTTTTTGCAGGGCTAAAAACGAAAGCTAAAAACGAAAAAATCGGACCCCCCCCACCCCCAAAAAAACCGAAATCGGGGTCCTTTAAGTCCTTTGACAAAGACGAAAACAAATGAGCAACGTTCAAAACCCTGTTGACATTCCAGTATACTGGTTGTTTAATAGGGATCCTTATAATGGCTTATTGCAATCCCCATATAACTGGGTAGTATAACTAACCCCCTCTATACAACAATTAACCAGGGTTTTGGTCACTGCTCAAATCAAGAAGTTTGGCTTGCCCCAAAAAAGGTCCGAGCTCAAGGAATCGGTCAAAAGGGACAAAAGGGCAGCAGAATGTTTTCTCGAAAAGGTACCGTTTCTTCGGCTGCAAATTGCGTTGTTTAGATACTACATGATTCCTACTCATATTGATTGATTCTTTGACATCATTTCGTTAAAAGAACTGGGTAAATTTAAGACTTGGATATGTTTTTTGTTGCAACAAAAAATCATGCCCCAACTCCCGGGCAGTGGTTGCAAACGCCTCCCCAAACTCCGTCCAACACACCGGTGGTTCATCAACCGGGCACGGCTTCGGCGCCAAACCGCCCGGTGGGCTTCCTAAAGCCCACTTTTTCAAAAGGCAGCGCCACCGAAAATGTCACCTGGAGAACTTGTAGGAACCTGTAACCACTTTACAAAAAAAGCCCCTGCAAGTTGGAAAAATGTTGTTGTTGCCTCGAAACGCTACCAAAAAATCAAAAAAGTCCTTTTTTTTGGAAAAGTTTTCATGGTCCAAGTCTCAGCTTTGGGGAGGCTAGCGGCTAGAACATAATGTACATTCGTCTTTAACCCCCGCCAAAATCATGTTTTTTCGGCCAAGGAATCCGCTGACAAAGCAGGAAACACCGGCTTTTCCGAAGCTCCGGAGATGCCGTTCCCCAAAAATGGCTGTGTCTACCATCCCAGCAAAAATGTGCTGGGATAAAAGGGCCCCAGCTATGGTTATACACCCGAGAAATTCAACAATGCCCTAAGAATCCCGGGTAACTTACTACAGAAACGAAGGGGTTTGGATCTGTTTTTTTAAAGCTTTTTTTTTTGATCTCCAAACCACACGTGACTTGAGATTGAATGATTCTTAGGGTGGCCATATTCAAAAGGAGTCACCTTTTCAAAACCCAGCATTTTCTGGGTATCTGGCTCTTAGTTTTTTCCTTCGCTGTAGTCATCCCTTTTCGATCATCTTCACCAACAAAAATTGACCATGAAAAAAAAAACACACCTCGCAACCTGGATCCGACATTTTTCGGAGTGCTGGCTTGAAACTCCGAAACACCCAAGCCCCTCACATCTGAATGGACTGGTTGATCGGCTTCTATCCGATGCTTAAAGCTTCAACTTTGGAACCCAAGAGGTGAGATTTGTGGAGATTCGCAGAAGTTGGCAAAAACGACCCAACGCGGTGAATAAAAAACAAAACTGTTCGTGGTTTCCACCCCTTTGAAAAATATTAGTCAAAATGGGAATCTTCCCCAAATAGGGGTGAAAAAAAATATGTGAAACCACCACCTAGAAAAACATGTGTTGAACTAGATGACCCCCCACCAAAAAAAACATGTTTTTTTTCATGGAGGAATGACGGCCATCTTTAAATGGCCGAAAATATTCCTGGGTTTCACTGTGTTTTTTTTCAAGCTACTTGTAGGGGCCCAAGAACTCCATCTATAATTGGTTTTGGGGAACCCCTGCCAGGTGATTCAGCAACCTTTGAGTTCGGGTCACTTAAACTCACCATCCCAAAAAAAAACACGAGCAAGCAGAATCACCTGGTAGAAGTTGATTGGCCAGCATTTTTCATGTATTTTTTTACCATGTTTGAACTACGGCTTGGCAACATCATCCAAAAGGAATCAAAGGAACCACCATTTTTTAAGTGGTTGACTGCCAGGGTACGTAATACTATTAGTAGCCAGTTTTTGTAAAAGTAAAAAAAAATACTACAGTATACCTTACAAAAGTCTCTTCTATACATTTCTATACTATGTATAACAATGAATATCAGACATAGAACTGACTCGCGGTTAGATCGTCAAATCTCTACTTTGCAAGCATACACTACGAATCGTTGCTGCGAAACAGAAACGAAAACCTCACCACCTACCTACTTCAGACTCTCAGTTTAGGGGGGAAACATTCACCATACATTCTTTCGTGTCTGGCTAGTTGGTGGTTTCAACCCATCTGAAAAATATTAGTCAAATTCGACCATCTCCCCAAGTAGGGTTGAAAATCAAAAATATTTGAATCCACCACCCAGCTTGCGATTTTTATGACCAAAAAAAACCATTCATCCAAACCTTTGCGAAGGTTTGGACACAACAAAACAAACAGGTAATGAATCCTGGATTTTCTTGTGATTCAAGTCGTGACCTTTTTGAGGATGGTGAGTTTAAGTGACCCGAACTAAAAAAAGCTTAAGGCTTACCTCCAACAATCGGTGATAAACAGGTAGCTTTGAATCACCGGGCAGATAGTAATTCATCTGGGCATATTATAATATTTCACCAACCTGAGTTTTCCTAAAATGAGGCCATTTGTGAGGGGGTTCCCTTACTACCCTGCCATTTGGGGTGAGGTTGTCTGAGGTCGCTATAATTTGGGTAGAAAATTCATGGGGTTTTTTGATCAACAAAATCACCCCATAGAAGACGTAAACCCGACTGGAAAAATTTCATGAAAGACTGGTTGTTTAATATTTTCCGGGATACTTACCCTCTGGTAAACTAACATAGCAACGGAATATCCCCATTTTCAATAGAAAATACATCTTCAAAGGGTCCATTTCCCATTGCTATGTTAGTTTACCAGAGATTATATCATGGTTTTATGAAATAATCCCCACATAATTGGGTATAATTCCCTACCTCGAAGCTGAAACATCCAATGAATTAAAATGGTTGGCTAGCGATTGGATGATGGGAACCCCAAATCTTTACCATGGAAAAATGGGTGGTTGTTTCACCATTTCCATCCATTAAAAAACCACCTGGAACGCCTTTTGTGTCCCATTCTTTTGGGGGCAACTTTACCCCCTAAAACCCAGCAACTAGGCTGCCAACTAAAAATAGGGCTTTCCTTGGCTTTTTCCAGGTAGGGTTGTTTGGAGTTGCAGGTTAAACAACCACAAATTCATCGCGAACTTCTGCCTCGGTGCTGCTCTCGGCGTTTTATCGGATCTCAGAGTGTCGAGACCTACCTCCTGCAAGCGTTGCTTCGGCAATGAAGGCTGAAAAAAACAGTGATCTATACAAGTTATACAAGGTAGGCCGGATCAGCGACTTTTGGTGTGACTTCGGGGAATGATTCAATGACTTTAGGAGTGTGTTTGCAGGCTGGAACGAGAAGATGGAATTCAAATAAAAGCTTTTTTGATCGTCATTTTTGGGGATGAAAATAACCCTAGCCATTCGTATTAAGGGGGTACTGGGTACTTATAGACAAACCTGTTTGAGGATTGAACCAACCCATCTGAAAAAATATTCGTCAAATTGGATCATCTCCCCAGGGCTGAAAATTAAAAATCTTTGGAACCACCACATAGAGAAGAAATTTCCAACGTACCCCAGACCCTCAAGCAACACTTTACGAAGGAATTCCGGAGTATGCCCCAGGGGTATGTTACAGGAATAACCATGGAAAAAAAACGTAATTTTGGCCCATATATGCGACTACTCATATGTGTTGAACTGAGGGAACACTGGTTAGGTATGGTTAGTAATCGGTTAATGACCCACTTGGAAGTGAGTTATAACAGGGGTTAAAAAACTTGTAGCATTGGAAGCAACACAACCTCCGACCCTGTCATGGTGACAGCAGTCGTCTTTGCAGGGATGAGACAAGACATCTCTGAACGCGACTCGCCGATTATGGTCACGGCCGAGATGTAGCAAAAGCCCCAACAATGAATGATTCCATATAGGACTCTGGTTTCAACCCATCTGAAACATATTCGTGAAATTGGGTTCATCTTCCTCGAATAGGGATGAAAATAAAAACATATTTGAAACCACCACCTAGGACTGGTGATCACACATTTTTGCAGAAGGCTTTCGGCGAGAAAACCACCTGGGATATATAAAACCTTGTAAATAATGGGAAAGACTACCTATCAACTGGTTGGCCGGATTGCAAAACCATCAATGTACGTATCTCAGAAGTAATTGAGAAATCTCCAAAGGAAGTTCGATGAATTCTGGTTTTCGGTTTTCGCACAACGGATCTTAGGATGACTTCGAGTTACCTTTTTCGTGACAAACCTCTATCAATTTTGGTCCTTCTGTGAGTACAGATGGCTTTGGTAGAATATTTCACCGTTGACAGCAGGAAATATACACACTTGAAAATACCAGGCTTGGTGTTGGGGGTGAGCAATGCTGCCCAAACTTTTGATATCTACGCAATATAATCATTATAAATCTTCCATGTCCCATCTTCCATGTATCACAATACATCCACCTATTGTTTTGGGCCGGCTTTTGTTGGTGCTTGGAGCATTGACCATTTATTTTGGTACATTTAAACTTGTGGCGCATGCCAATTGCATTGCCAACACATTGACCTTCGAGCGTCGATTGACTTGTTCAACGTTGGGTATTGTAACCTGCGCGCTCAACGCTGCAAGTCAACTCGTTGGTCAAACGCTCAACCTCCTAAAAGGTCTACTTGGATGTCCCGTTGAAAGTTAGGATCAATGGTTAGTAAATGGGCAAAAATATGTAAAAATCTACTTATAAGGCCTATATTGGGATTACAACCCATTGATCCTAACAATTTACCAACTTCCTGGGACATCCTTACGTGAGCTGTACGAAAATTTCACCGCCGCCCAGCTGTTTAGCGCCGTACCGGTACCGACTTTCCGAACTACTCGGACGGGCGAATTCGTGGCGCCAGTGTGTCGGTCAACCGAATCCATGAATTCTGACGATGACGATGCCGGATTCGGTGAATTTCGTGGAATTTGTCCAACAGAGTTTGCCATAAATCCCATAGCATGCATCATCCATGGGACGAACGGTATATTTACCTACATGGATGGTTGAATTTTGTGGTAAATGTAGGTAAACATAACATGCATGGATGCTATGGGAATTTTACTAGGGTGGCTTACGAATCCCATGGCTTGCGATTTCCAACCCTAAATTTGTACCATCATAGAACCAGCGCTGAATAAAGTATAATTGGATCTACCCCCGCCATCCACGATCGTCACCGACATCTACCATTTTAGTAGGGAATCCCAACCAAAACCTTCATTTCCCGCTGGAATCCTGGGTGGGGGGATGATCAACCAATACATGGGAGTGGCTAGCCATCGGATCTCCATCTACATTCCAGGATTCCAAGCGGGAAAAAGATGGTTTGCTTAGGGATATGAGTCCATGAAAATAAACCACCCTAAGGATCATTGGACCATCAAAACTGCCTATTTTGAGGACCCTAACCCTGCTATACAGGTCCAAACCCTTCTATTGGAGGGTCCAAGATCCTTAGGGCATGAAAATATTCAGGCATATTCAGGCATTTATATGGCGAAACCATGTCACTCCATGGATATAACGATCGTTTTGGTCAGCGGCGTCGTTCTGACGCCGTTTTGTTGTTAACTTGTCGATGAGCCCGACCTAACTTTCCATGGTAAGTCATGGGATCCATGGGACGAACGGCATCCTACATGAAAACCATACAAATCAACCATTCATGTAGGTACTGTAAATACAACATACATGAATCCTATGGCTTATACTGGATGTTTAAAAACGGTATCTTCAAAAAATGGCTGATTATAATCCCTATAGGGTAGTATAATACCCTACCCAAAGGATCCAGATATGTCCTAAGAATCCGGGATTTCCCTTATAATTCCTATTCTGGGGATGGGATTGAGTACTCGATCGGGAGGGGTCTGGATTCTTAGGGCTATATAACCCAACCAACCCCTATATAACCCAAATACTCCATGCATGTATTATTTACTACATTTGGCCTAAATTGATGGTAAATATAGGTAAATATTCCAGTCCCATGGAGCATATATGGGTAACCTAACCAACCAGGATTTTTTTTCTCATTTCTCGATTTCGAACACTGACCGACCCGTTGCAACTTAAAAAAACACTGGCCACTTCAGAGGACAGATTTCGCAAGTGGATTTGAAACGGGACGTTCGTTCGAATCAAAACACCACGGGACGACTTTCATGAAATCAATGTGCCCTAAGGATCATTGGACCCTCAAAACTCGCTCTTTTGACGACCCTACCCCTGCTATACAGGTTCAACCCCTTCCGTTGGAGGGTCCAAGATCCTTAGGGTGCACAAAAAAGCGAATCATGCACGATGTTTTAGGGTTTTTTTGAATATAATGTATAATGTATAGCTTACCCAGAATTATTTTACAGGTTACGCTATAATTTAATGTTGAATCAGTATTGCAAGGACCAACAATTTGGCCCTGGGTATACACCCATTCATGATCCATTTTGCAGCCATTTATCTTAGACATTTGATCAACATAAACAAAGTTATGATGATCAATGCACAAGTTTGTGTTTACATGGGTTTTGATTGACGACGAGGGTGACACAACACCAACCCAAGGAACAAAGCAAATCACCCCCCTCAGTTTTCGCAGCCTTCGGGTGAAAATCACGCAAAATGAGTGAAGCCAGTTCAAATTTCATGGCTAATCAACCAGCCCCCCCTCCCTCCCCCGGAAATAAGGCCTTATTAAGGGCGTATTGACCATTGGTTTGACCAGTCATACCATTGCTGCCTAGCGAAACTAGCCCCTCTCTTATACAAAAGCTTTGAATCACCCCTGTACAACCAAGCCAAACCAATCTTGTCTTGTTGTAGAATCCGATGTCTTGTCTTTTCCGTTTTTTTTGGATCATTGGCTTGCAAAAAATTGGCTATCGGATTCAGCAATTGGAGTCTGAAAAAAGGCAACCCATTTTTTTGCTGTTGCCATAAATTGCTGCTGCCATCGTTAAAAAAGGCAGTCTTCCATTTTTTGTTGTACAATGAATTGCTACCAACGCGTAACTTTTCTTGGCAATGCCATTATTCTAACGTGTTTACCTTTCAATCTCTCCACTTCTAAATGGATGTCTATCCTGATTCGCAGCCTGTGCCCGCAAAAACCGTGCCCTGCACAGTTTTTGTGTATTCGGCCACAGCTACATGCCAGCAAATGGTGGACCGGCCAAAAAAGGAACTGTAATAAGACAGTTTTCTCACCCTCTTTCGCCTATGGCCCTCTGGCCACTTTTTCTGTGACCTTGAAAATGACCTTCAGGTCGATTCTAAACTGAAAACTGATCGTGCAGCCCTGTGATTTTTCGTGCGAATTCGTTTTCGATGTTCACATGCCCCCTTGGCATGCCCGAGAAGCAGACAGTCTTGTGTACATCTCGAATTGCAATGTCATCTCAGGAAAGTAAGACTTTCTAGTTAGTGGTTTCAACCCAACCCATTTGAAAAATATTAGTCAAATTGGATCATTTCCCCAGGTTTCGGGGTGAAAATAAAAAATATATGAAACCACCACCCAGGTAAGACTTTCATTGCTCAGCTCTTCGAAAAAAAGGTCTTTTGATTTGGTGAGGCATTTTCTTTCCCGTTTCCAAAACGCGGGTTGACACGACACGTGGTGATTTTCCAAGTGGTACGTACTATGACACAGGAATACTACACCCAATCAAAACGACCTGAAACCTTAAACATGAAGGTCAGGTTTTAAATGGATGTTTGGCGATTTCCAACTATTTCCGAAACGATGTGCTTCATCCGCTGGAAACAATCATTTATCTATAGGTGCTGGTTTCAACCCACTTCAAAAATATTCTCATCAAAATTGATCATTTCCTCAAAGATCGGGCTGAAATTAAAAAGAATACTTGAAACTACCACCTACCTTTAACGTCCCAGGAAGTTAGGATCAATGCTTAGGATCAATGGGTTATAACCTTATAAATGGGGGTATTCCTTGAGGTTCTAACCCACACAAAAACCTAACCTTTGAACCCAGCACTTCCTTCCCAGGACATCCAGCTATAGCTAAGATCTGGTGATGAAACCCTGGCAGTTCCGCCTTAGCACCTGGCAGTAGCACCGTGTTGAAAAAAGTGGGAGTTCGGGAGCTCCAATTTTTTGGATTCCCATGGGACGTTCGTTCTAACGGTATATATTACCATCAAAGATACCACCATGTCATGTAGGTAAATATAAAATTGGGTTAGTAAATGGTTAGGATCCGGTGGGGTTAATTTCACCCCCAATATACATCACTCATAATATAAGTATATAGGTTGTAACTTATAAGCCATTTACTAACCATTGATCCTAACTTCCAACAGGACATTCCAGTTATCCAAGTTGCGAGATTCTCCCATGGAATTTTCCCCCACCTTTTTGGTATTCACCAGGAAAAAAACATCAGGATCTACACTCCCCCGACTTGAATGGCGTCAAGTCAACTGCCCGGTTTTAGGATGACGATCCTTAGATTTCTTCAAAGGTGAATGGTTTGGGGGGGATTCCCAAGGTCCCCAAGCCAAGGTCCTTGGGGCAGGCAAATGCTGGGAAAATGCTACGAAAATGACGTCGTCAAAATTCCAGTCATGGCTTCGAAGCACAAACTTTCGAGGACAGAACTCTTGGACAGAACTGCTCAATGTGCGTCTTAGATTTGGAATGGAAACAACCAATTTAAAGCGGGGTGTTGCAAGTTCCGGGTATATGTGTCTTTACATCACCGTGTATATTACAATGTCCCGTTCTGATCCCCCATTTTGGAGTCTTTTCCTGTTTCTGTTCTTGACATTGCGGATCCATGCAAATCGCGGTGTCGCTTGAAACAAGTCGGCTTCTTCTAGGCAAAATTTGGCGGCTGGTCATTGGTTGTTCTGGGTCCTCAATATGGGCCACTGTTTCCCATTACCTTTGTAGTGACCTAAAACACATGACTGTAAACTATACAGATGTCTTTTTGTGCCATTGTTTTTTGGTGAACAAAACCAAAAAAAAAAACAGATGTCAATGTGCATATCCCCAATGACCTCTATTCTTGAAGGTCGACCCTCCAAAACAAGGCCGAAACAACAGTCATTTGGGCTGAACCTGTTCACCACCATTTTGAGGTGACCAACAGGGCGGTTGGATAAAGTCATTATAGTTTGGTCAGATACCAACATTTGCCAAAAAAACTCAGAAATAAATTATACCTCGGTAGTATCTGGGATAATTTTCCCTAAGAATCCCAGGAATCTCAAGTCACTGGTGGGAACTGGAGATCCCTACACCCTGCTATAGAGATCCAAACCCCTCTTTTTTGGAGGGTCCAATGATTCTTAGGCTTGGCCAAAAAAAAAAGGGGAAGTTCTGCCGCGAAATTTGCCCAGAGAGTTTATTTCACCCCAAGTGGGTCGTCATTGTTTCAACAAGGCGTAGGTCGCTTCCACCAATCTTCCGCTCCATCTGTTTCATCCGGCTACATCCTTCCAACGGACTTGAAAGTTCAAAACATTGTGGCATGTGACGTTTTTTTTTGTCGGCCAAAAACAACATGGGATGTTACCCTTTGGTAAACTCACATAGCAATGGAATATGCCCCATGTTCAATAGGAAATACATCTTCAAAAACGCTGCATTTCCATTGTTATGAGAAAGGTTTAAGAAAAAACAAACTTCTGAAAACTCAGGATCCATGTACAGTATATGTTTTTTTTGTCAGTTGACAATTTGATTGATGTTCGTGCGAAAATGAGTATAGGTAAGATATAACATGCATTGATCCTATGGAGATGTGAAATTTGTTGGATGTACACTTCCTATGATATAAATGGGCCAGGTTCTATGACCTACTCTTCCTCCCATTTTTTGATGGAAAAAAATGCTCCACTTCCGAAAAAGTTGTGTGTTAGGTGTGCCCCAAAAACCAATCATCCTTTAAGGTGATGATCAAGATAAGTTGAATGGCATTGTGTCATGACTGGTCCACCCCCCGACCCCCCCCCCCTGGAAAGGTACACCACCCAAAAAAGTAAGGTGCCAAATTGATTCTTAGCTCATTATCTTTCCCTTATTAAAAAAGAAACCCTATTTCTGGGTGGCTGAGTATGTAAGGGGGGGGTGTAGGCTGACCAGCCATGAATTGGTCGGTAGCTTCGAGTTGCTTCGATTTCCAATTTCGGCCACTTTTTTCAGTTTCAAGCAAAACAAAAAAACACCAGGGCTAAAATATACCTTAGCCATGACGCATCCATGGCCACGAACGGTATATTTACCGATCCATGGATGATTGATTTTTATGGTTTGAATGTAGGTAAACATAGCAGTCCCATGGATGCGTCATGGGTTATAAATTTCTAAGAAAACTCCAACCCCCAGAACATACGAAAGGGACCCTCCAACCACTTATGGCTAACAGCCCGAAATTTCAACGGGATTTCATCCCCCTTCGAATTCACCCCGGTTTTCCCCGGGTGTTTTCGTCCTGTTCATCACCATGGGCACCTCGGGCCCGGGCCCCTATCCCCACTGTTCCCAGGGTCCCTGCAAGAAATGATCAATATGTCCTTTGAAGAAGGAGTATTTTCCAGCATCATCCCTTTCTAGTTGGTGGTTGAACCAACCCATCTAAAAAATAGGAGTCAAAATTGGATCATTTCTCCAAGGATCGGGGTAAAAATAAAACATATTTGAGTTGCCACCAACCAGATAAATATGTCCTTTTCCCGCATCATCCCTTTGTATGGTCTTAATACGGCCAATTTCTGGTGGCATTGGAGGGGTAGGCCGCCCCTTTAGATTTGCATGATGATCTCCTTAGATCCCTATGAATCACCAAGCGTCACAGTGGAAGAAAAAACAAGCATCCAAATATGCATGCCTGGAACCCTAAACATCCACGAATTAAAATGCTTGTTTCAGTTTGATGAATTCAAATCTTTACCATGGAAAAATGGGTGGTTGTTTCACCATTTCCATCCATTAAAAAAACGGTTGGAAATGGGGTTCCAGGTGGATGTGATTATTCCATGGCAGTGATCAACTCGATTTTCTTTTTAGGATCGCCATTCAAGGATGTAAAACGCACCATGTACAACCTAAAATGGATCCCCAAATCCCTAAATTCCCCGAGAATTTCCCCATTTGAGCCACGAAAAACACCCTTCCTACTTTCCATTGAATCCTGGTTGGTTAATAGGGATCCTTATATTGGCTTATTAAAATCCCCATATAATTGGGTAGTATAACCCCCTATACAACCTGCCCTTTTTTCATTGCTCACCTGACAGTTTGTGCTCCAGCAGTGCAGTCGCATGTTGTGTCAGTTGAAACGTGCCGAAAAAAAAAACGGTGTTTTTTTTTGTGAGGAAACCGATGATATAACCATCTGCCTAGATCTTTCCAAGGGGTGCCAAATAAACCCTAAGGGATGGTTAATAAAACCATTTGGCACCCTTTGGAAGGTCCATCTGGTCAAATATGGATATCATATTATCCCCAGCCTCGGTTTTCCTCAAATAACAAAAAGGTCCCCATGGGACCCTTCCTTCGAATTTGACCAGAACCATCAGAAATGGTTGGGAATCACGACCAGGTGCCCATTTCCGCAAAAAACTAGTGCCGAGACTCGCGGTGAAAATCATTCCAAGATCATTACACTCAAGTTGTGAAAAGGTTTAGAAGATGGGACCGCAAATTCAAGTCCGTGGTTGAAGCACCCAATTGGAAAAATAGTAGTAAACTAGGTGATCTTCTCCAAAAAAGGACCGGAGAGAACAAATATTTGAACATATTTGGTAACCGCTACTCAGCAAGGGTAGCGTACTCCCTGATCTTACACAACAGGGATCATTATATTGCTGACCCAAACAAGGCACTATTAAGCGGAAATCCTTCAAACATGACCATATATTTGCAGTTTTTTGATCTCCCCAAAATCGGTAATTCAATCCCTGAGGATCCATGTATGGTATATGTACCTACATTTCCCATAAAAATCAACCAAATGTAGGTAAATATACCATACATGGATCCTCAGGGAATGATCCCTTCACAAAATTTCCGCGTTTTCTTCACTGCCTTTCCATATGTTCACGCCACGCCTCTGGTTTTCTTCTTCAGCCCAAGTGGCCACAGCAACCGCCACCGGGACAATAATCATCACGGGGGCAGGCGACATGGAATGTCCTGGCGACCAATTTGGTGACCATGACTTGAAGGATGGCTGTCCCAAAAGTGGTTGAGTGCTAAACTAGTTGATGGTTTCAACCCCTTTGAAAAACTTTAGTCAATTTGGATTATGTCCCCAAATTCCGCGATGAACATTTAAAAGAATTCTCGAAATCACCACCACCCAGAAAATTCTTGCAGCAATTTCTGCACGCTGCACATGCCAACAGGGCCATGGGGTGAACCAACCCTTCATATTATGCGGGAAATGGTTCGGTGACCTCCCATCACCCTCTCGACATGTGCAGGACGCCGAATTTCACTGAGCTGTTGGGATGCCGGAACGGAAGTCATTTGTTAAAAAAAGATCGCGCAAGGCTCAACAAATAACAGCTCAAGAAGTAATGTATTACAAATTTCACTGATTTTCAATTTACCCTAAGGATCATTGGACCCTCAAAACTGGCATTATTTTGAGGACCTAAACAACTAAACAACCCTGCGTCATACACGTTCGTTCACCTTTCCATTGGATGGTCCTTCCGATCCTTAGTGTATGAAAAAAGACAAGTTTTGATCCAAGATACCCCAAGTAGGTCTGTGTTTTTTTTCTTGACCGATCCCTAGATCTAACATATCTAACTCAATGTGGGACATCCAAGGAAGGATTTGCTGGAACCTGAAACAACCAGTTTTTAGTGGTTGTTTCAGTTGGATGATTCCAAATCTTTACCATGGAAAAATGGTTGGAACTCACCATGTTCCATCCATTCAAAAATCGTTGTTTGCGGTTCCAGGTTGTACATGCTTTTTCTAGGTTATTTCATGTTTCCTACAAACTTTCAAGTGCCTCCAGAAGATTCGATGGGGCCCTACGGAATGGTTGAAAGTCGAGCCAAAGAAGGGTAGAAGGGAAATGCATGAGATGGTAAAATCGAGAGTCGGATAGGTAGATAGGTAGATAGGTAGGTAGGTAGATAGGTAGATAGGTAGGTAGATAGATAGATAGATAGATAGATAGGTAATTGAAAGGTAATGAAAGGTAATGATAGGTAATGATAGGTAGATAGGTAGGTAGATAGGTAGATAAATAGGTAGATAGATACTTGGGGATGTTGAAAGCATACCCTTCCTCAAAACTCGATATTTTGGGATGCAAAACTCCCAGTACCATCCCAAGATACTTCCCCCAAAACCAACGGTTTGAACCTGAAAAATCCACCCAGTTTTGAAAAGAAAGACATCTGAACCACCAAGCACCTCCATTTTGGGGCCTCGCCTTTTCCCGTAAGTTTTCGGGGGAGGAAATGGATAGAATTGCCTTTCTTTTTCCATTGTTATGTGATGTGCTTAGTAACCCCCCATTTAGAAGCCATTTAGGCCATTTGGAAGGGGAACATTGCCCTAAGCGAATCGTGGCTATTAACCAATTACATCCAATTACTAACTGCGATGATCCTGCAAGTAATGATTCCAGCTTTCACCAGTTAAACTAGCACCTTCCGGTTGAGACATTGTGGACGCCCGGCTTGCGCTTTGCGACAGCACTTCGCCACCTCAGAAAAAAGCCGGAGTCACGATCCCTTGTTGGTGTGCCTTGCCGCCTTAGTGGTCCTTCGTTGGTGTGCCGTTTTCGCCTTTTTCGTCCTTTTATTGGTCTTCTTTTCGCTTTGCTGTCCTTTGTTGGTGCTCTGTTTTCGCCTTTGTTGAACTTTGTTGTTTGTCGTTGGTGTCTCCCACAAGGTGGACCCTTGTAACTTGTTATACCACTATGAATGGGCGAAAATATGCATGGATGGCTGGGGTTACCCTACTTAAAAGGGGCCCCAAAACCATTTAGAACTACTAGGGGACCCACTTTGCAGGAAGTCAAGCCGACAATTAAAAATATTAAAAGAATCGTCCCTTGGAGTTCTTGATCAGAAAAGCCTTATACTAAAACAACATTTCGTCTTTTACGGTTCAGAACCTTTCAAGGAAAAAAAAAAACGTGGACTTCGACTTCCATGGCCCATGGCCAACAAAGAAGTCATTACGGTATATTTTTCTTTAAAACACACCAAACAAAAATCACTGAAAAAGGTCAGCCTTCATCCTTGCTCTCCAAGCAATCCTGAGCGGGGAGACCTCCACCAAAACCACCCCCCCAAAACGGGCAGATTCACCGCACCGAACGTTCCCACAATTCCCGAGTTCCCACCGGGACGCCGGGTTCCGCTTCCATTCTTGCAGGAAGCGTAACGGAGCGGTGAAAGCCAGAGTGTTGAGGAGATGGCAATTCCCAAGGTTCTAAGCAATCAAAGTCATCAGAAATTACCAAAGAACCTGCCCAAGTCGATGGAAGTGATCCGAAAAAAAAGGGGTACCTGGTGATCGGAGAAAAAAAATGGGTGGTCGTTTCAACGATTTACTGTTTTTTAAATGAGGGCTCAACTGTTGGGGTTTATAGCAAAAAGTTTTTTTTTTTTTTCTGAGGCTGCACATGAAGAAACAGGGTTATGGGGTGAACCACCCCTATGAAATATGGGAAATGGTATGGTAACCTCCGGAGTATGGTAACCTGCTTTCCAGATGTCCCGGGATGGAAGGAAGTGATCGGATCAATGGTTGGGTTAGGATCCATAAGTTATTTTACCTCCCTAAGGATCATTGGACCCTCAAAACTGGCGTCATTTTGAGGACCTAAACAAACCTGCGTCATACAGGTTCGTTCACCCTTCCATTGGAGGGTCCTTCCGATCCTTAGGGCTGAGGGCTATACTTATACATGGGGCCCCTTTGTTGGGGTTAAAAGCTAGCCCAGAGTTTTTGGTTCTTAGCTGCGGGGGCTATAGGCGTACATCCCTTCATAACATGGGAAATGGTTGGGCAACCTCCTTTGTCGACCTCTGCAGCTAAGTTGTTTGCTGTTATAGAATGTGTTTTCTCGGAAAAAAGGGGGCTTTAAAGAATGTCGTTGAATGATTGGTATGTTTTATTTTCATCACGGGGCACGTCAAGCATTCAGAGAATGCTAATTTGGAGAATGTTGAATTCAAAGGAATTTCTGGGATTCCAACTTTTGTTTCAACAAGAAACAACAAAAAAAACTTAATCCACACGCTTCACGTAAAACCCCTTTCCTGTTCACCACCAAAATGTATCCTGAGGTTGAAAACCGAAGCCCTACGATGAGTCGGAAACCAAGTCCACTAGATGAGAGTCGCCAAAATCTAATTTCTGCCACAGGCAGTTAAAAGAGTTAGATCCTGGAAAATTTCCACGTGGAACTCAAGAATGGAGGTGTGGTTCAGATGATGTTCCTTTTCAAACTGCAAACAAATAATTTTCAGGTTCCATCTTACACCCCTGAAAACTAACATGACATTGGAAAATCCACCTTTTCAATGGGAAATACATGTTCGAATGGAGTTTCCATTGTCATGTTAGTTTTCGGGGGGGTAATTTTCCAGGGTGTTTTTTACGACTTATATTTGCAAGACTTTTCAACTGACTGGTTGATGGTTCTTGTTGGAAAATCTCAGGGTGAACCCTGCATGTTGAGACTTGCGCAAGTTCCCTAAACGAAACTTCCACCGTTTGAAGCTTCCGCCAAAACGCTGCTCGCGAATCTTGGGGGATAGACATCCCCGGACTCAGGGGGTCATGAAATATGACACCTAAAAAATCCAAACTGCGGGCTGGTTCCCTTAATAGGTGGGATCGGTACCATATAATCCCCCAATTGGCAGTATACACCACTTATATACCAGTTATATATGTTGCCCCAAACATTCCCGGAAAAAAAAATCGGGACCCAAATATATTTTGCATGAAGTTTTTTTCATGTGGGGATCCCCGGATCCCCGAATGTCAGGCAGAAAGCATGCAAAGATGTACGAGATAAAATATACCATTCAACCAATGGTAAATTGGTGGGTTTGGGGCCCGGTGGTTTGGATTCCGATGGGATCCCCGAAAATGAAAGGGATTGTTACTTAGGGGTACCCCAACCACCGTGCCCAAAACCAACAATGTTCCATGCGTTGACCATAATCAATTGAAAAAATACTGTAATTTTGGGAAGACTATGCATTATAGTAATGCATTTTGAATGATTTCCCTTAAACATCGTGCATCTTGGAACTCCAAACAACCATTTTTTAATGGATGGAAATGGTGAGTGAACCAAAAGTTTTCCATGATAAAGATTTGAATTCATCAAACTGAAACAAGCATTTTAATTCGTGGATGTTTAGGGTTCCCGGATACCTGATTTTTTTGAGAAAATATATAACCAATTGTATAAGATACAATATCAATATGTGTGTATACATGTACATATAAAAAAATAGTATATATATATATATAAATACAACATGGCTTTATATGTATGTTGTAAATATATAAATAATATATATATGTTTATCTTCTGATTTTCTGTCTATACATTGAATTGCTTGTTCTATGGTTGGAAAAATCCACAGATAAATGTTCACGCACACTCTATACAAAAAACCAAAACTCCAATCAAAACAAGGATCATTTGGGTTCCAGGTATACATACTTACCTAGAAACATCTGGCTATTCATTTCCAAAACAAAATCACCCCATCCGGCCGCTTTGTGAACATTCACCCAACATTTAAGCATCTAACCCGCCACGGGAAAAAAAAAAACTCGGATACTTTCCATGGAATACTGGTTGCTTAATGACGGTACCTTTATTTCACGGCTTATAGAAATAATCCACACCTAATTTGGTAGGAGTTCATCCCCCCAAAAAAATCCCCTAAAACAACCACAACGGCCCTTTTTGTTCCATTGCTCCCAATTGAAAACTGCAAGATCCCTCACACCCCGAGGTCCGTCCCCTATTTCATCCCCTAATTCTGAAACGACCAAGCACCTAGACAACTACAAATCATACCAGGCGGCCCTAAACACCTATTATTACATCCTATATACAGCCATACAAATATATATATATATATATATTATCGTTATATATCTATATAACATATATATATATATAAATACACCCTAAACAACCAGGGTCGCCCTTTTTTACATTGCTCATCTAAACCCCCACCCCCGACCACCCGTTGAAACCGTTGTTTTTGACGAAACAAAAACCCATCCTCACCTGGCGGCAGCTCTGGCATTGAGCTGCTCGAAGCAGTTGGTAGTTCATGGCCGTAGCCTGCGGTTTCGTTGAAAACAACGGCAGCATTTTCAGGGGACGACGATTCCTCATGCAACTTTTTGCACTATGTTTTTTTTGGGGGGCGATTTTTTCAACCAACTTCGGGCTCCAATGCTGGGATGATGATGATGATGAAGACTAGTTGGTGGTTGAGTTTCAACCCATTTGAAAAATATGCGCAAGTCAAATTGGGTGAAAATCTTCCCCAGGGTTCGGGGTGAAAATAAAAAATTATTTGAAACCACCATCTAGATGTATATATATCTGGGCAGTCTCTGCCTTGGATTTGCGTAATAAGATGCTTGGAAAAAGTTCCAAAAATGTTCTCCCAAATGGTGATCTGCTGATAATTTACGATGGTACAAAGTAAACAATCACCTTAAACACGTTGTGTGTTTCCGAATTCGGATGTTTTGTTTCCCAAATCAAGGGGTTTCTTGGAAAAAAACTGTTTGAACATTTTCTTTTCGGAGATCAGGTGTATTTATATACACCCTTTTCGGGTTTAAGTATAAACAACACAAAAAATACGAAGCAAGAAGATATTTGTCCATGACATTTTCCCATGGATATATCTTCCATGATGGAAATTATTTTTGGCATTTGAAAAGCATGCCCCAAGATGTAAAAAAAACATGAATGTGTCATGACTTATCTGGTTGGTGGTTTCAACCCCCTTGAAAAATACTAGTCAAATTGGATCATTTCCCCTCAGGTAGGGTTGAAAATAAAAAATATTTGAGTTGCCACCACCTAGCTTATCTATAGATTCACAACATATTGGTTCTGAACTGTTCGTCTTTCCATTTCCATCATGTTCAATCTTCAAAAAAGCCATCCGGAGTTTTTGCTGCTCGGAGCACACCCACCAAGGTAAAACACCCTACCGTACGCTGGAGTTATGGAGTGATTTTTTTTTAAATGTGGCCTCTATAACCCTAGTCTTCCAGTCATACCTTGTGAGGATCGGTGTTTGCACCCCGAAAAAACACCTCCTGAGGATGCCTTTAAGGGGGTGAAAAAACTACCTACTCACAAGGTATTTGGAGGATTTTGGGAGACTAGGGTAAGTACAGTAGGTTTTTTGATTAAACCCCGGTGACCCATTTATATATCCCATGTATAATTTTTGGCCATTCAAAGGGTATGTTTGACTCCATTTATAACGATCGGCTCGGGGGCCAATCTTGAAGAGATCTCCTAGGAATCTTAGGAATCTGCAGATTTCCTCGCATTGAATCCTGGTTCACAAACGGATCCTTATTTCACGGCGGCCAATGAAATCATCCCGCAATATTTTTGTGGGTAGTTTTTCATCCCTAACAAATTACCCATCCAACCAGGGTGAAAACGATCACTAATTATGTATGTATGTAACTCTCTCTCTCTCTCTTCATCAAATTTCTGACAAAAAAAAACACTTGCCTTCATCTTCCATCATCGCTGGCAAGGTAACAGACCTTTGGAAATAGTGCTGCGGTGATGGAAAGTCCTCGTCATCCCGAGTCTTTGCTGCCGGTCCACGGCACATTCCGGGCATCAAGGGACCTTCACGAGCGCGAGACGGATTGGTTTTTTATTCATCTGCGGCATTTTTGTCCGAAATCTTTCCTGGTTCCCGCCGGAAAATGAACATGTCCCCAAAAGGGGGAGCATTTTGAAAGGAGATGTCATATTCCAACCATTAATTTTAAGGGAAAAAGTTGGTTTTGAGGGAAGTAAATACCATCACGATGCTGTTTGTTCATATCCCATACTGAATCCATGGGACTGGTATATTTGCCTACATGAATGGTTGATTTTTATGGTAAATGTAGGTAAACATACCATGGATCCTGTGGGTATGTGCGATCGGGTCTTTCTCAACTCCTTTTGTTGGGGATAAACTCAACTCACTCATCCCACCTTTTAATGATAGGAATCCCCACTTGTTACTTTTCGATGGGTATTCTTTTCATGGGTGTATTGGAAAATAACTTCGTAGGGTTTTTCATTTATTGGGGATGGAATCCTTAAAAAAGGTATGTAATTCCCTACGAAGTTGAGTTGATGAGTTTATCCCCTACCACAGGTAGAACCAATGGGAGTTTGGAGCACAGATCAACAAGGCATGGATTGAAATGGTGTAGATGTAAAGCCTGAATGAACAGGAAACCTGAAAAGAAAGAATGAATGGATACGGCTATGGATAGATGGATGAGTGAATGATTTCTGTTTCCAGGTTTGTTTATTTGAAGGTGTGATTGCGCACCCATTGTTCATGGCACAAAAAACAATATATCGCTATATACTGCTAGGTTCCCGGAACTCGCTAAAATGAACATACCACTACACCAAGTTGACATGGCGAACATCACTTGAGGTTGAAGTTCAAGTTATCCTCAGGACCCTAAGAATCACTGCACCCTGCAAAGACGATGGGTTTGGATGTGTGCGTTTTGCAGCGTTTTTTGGGATCTCCAGTTCCCACCAGTGACTTGAGATCCATCGAGGGATGCCGATGAAAGAAATGCGATTATCCCACAAGATAATTGGAGTCTTAAGCGGGGGTGGTGATTCCCCTAATCTTCTCTAAGGTTCCCCAATCTTCCCTAGCAATCCTTAGGGTTCCCCAGTTGCCCCCTCCCCTTGAAGTTAACACGAGCAGTGATCAAAACCCAAAATCCTCACATGAACCATCGAAAATTACGGGTTGGTTTGAAGGGATCCTTGGATCCTTCAAACCATGGCTTATGAAAAAAATCCCGGAAGACAATGCTGGGTAGTTGTTCATCCCTAACAAATCACCCAATCAACCAGGGTCTCTACCTTTTTTTTTTGGAGCGGAGCGGGTTTCATCTCTGGAGGAAAAACCATGGAAAACGAATCTATCTCAACTCCTGCGAAATTTCTCGAGATATTTTCTAGAATCTGCCAACCTCTTCTATCTTTTTAATCACTGGACCCTGCTATGGATTCGTTTGGATGTGTGTTTTTTGCAGGTTTTTTTTTTGGATCTCCAAACCATCAGTGACTTGAGATCCCATGATTCTTAGGGCATCGCCAAACCCAATACTATCCGATTTGCTTTGTAAGATGCTTTGGGAGAGGTTCCACAAATATTCCCCTTACCCTCCCGAAGTTTAACGTAGCCCCTGAAAAGTTACCCTCCCAATAGGAAAGTAGTCTTCCAACCGCCATTTTTCAGGGTCTATGTTAAACTTTGGGAGGGTAAACGGTGATGAAAAATGGTGAAAATTATATAAAATCATCACATAATAATATTGTCGATCCGAAAAAATTCGCCAACTAGTCAATAGGTCGATGTTGATTTTTGTATCTGCTTCAACAATCATAGTTGGGTTTTAAGATCCACCCCCCCAATGCGAACTCCCTTCAACAAACACAAGAGGATTTCAAAAAAAACAAAACACCTCAAAAAGGCACCATTTACCATAAATTCATGGCATAAATGTATAGGTAAATATTCCATCCATTCTAAGTCCGATAGAAAAAAAATCGCCAACTAAACGAACAAAAGATAATGGAGTTGTAACTCCCTGGGGTTATATTTCACCCCTATACTTCTAGGGGCCCGTTAAAGCTCCATTTTACATCTGGTTTTAAAAAACATCACCCAATCTAGTTGGTGGTTTCAGCCCATCCGAAAAATATTAGTCAAATTGGAAATCTTCCCCAAGTAGGGGTGAAAATAAAAAATGTTTGAAACCACCACCTAGATCACCTAATTCGATGTTGTCCACAGCTCCGTTTCACCAGAAGTTTCTGTGTGCCCAGTTGGTTTTTCGCCTTCGTGATTCCATTCATGGCCTCTTTCTGGCTCAGTGGTCGTTGACGTGGGGCTGCTCTGCACATCATCTTTACCTACCAGCTCCCGAAATCCAATCTGAGGATGAATCCATCGGAAGCTAAGTGGAAATCCCAACCCCACCCACAATGCCACTCTTCACCCTGGAAATAAGGTCACAAAAAAAAAAACATGGAGGGATCATGGTGGTTACAAAAATAAATCCCTCAATAAGGCCAGCTATTTTTTGGGGGGGCAGGCTTGGCAGTTGGGGGGGGACCCAGGTCCCTTCTAGATTCCTATAAATGGATTGGATGATCGTTTGGAAGGCTTAAGGGTTGAATGTTGGTAGTCCTTGAATGGTGGTGAAAAAATGGTGAAATTCATCAGAATCCCCAAAAGATCACCAACTCAACAAACGAACGTAACGTCTGTTCGAACAAAAAAATCACGGCAGCGTTGATTTTCCTTCGCTATTGCTGGGAAACCCCCAATTGGACTGAAAGAAGTCCATCTTTCCTTTTTGTGGCCCGGTCCCTTTTCAGGAGAAATTCGCTGTTAAATTTCAAGGGTTATTTTTTATACAAAACTGGGGAAATGCGCAAGTGAATACAGTGAAATGCCACCAAATTTAACTACTCACTGATCAAATCTTGGCGAACTTTGTATTCGGAGGATCATCCCAGTTAATGAGTGGTCAACAACCATGGTTAACAATTCCCCTAAGTAGGGTTGTTCCTGTTCCAAATGTTGGACTAAGTGGCTTATAGATGCGGCTTACTATCCACTTACTAACTAGGATGATCCTCCAAGTAGCCTGATGATCCGTCTTCACCTTCATCCCCAGGGTTTTTGCGAGAAAATCCCGGCTGAAATTTCCCCTGAAATTAACAGCCAAAACAGCTGAAAATTGATGGGACTGGAAAACGATCCTTTCCTTTTGGGGTTTTACGCCATCTTTTCAAGACATTTTGCTGTTATTTTCAAGAAAGGTGAAGTAGAACTTTGGGAGTCCATCGACTTGGATGCTACGTGACTGTCAAGGAGTCAAGTGTCAGGAAAGAGAAATGAGTGTTGACTGTGTGGGCCTTTTCGTCCCTAGCAAACTTGACAAAAAAAAATGTTGTTTGCAGTTGCCAAAGTGACCCAAACACGAAAATGCTACAGAGTGACCCAAACACGAAAATGCTACCGATCAAAGATGTCGGAAATCTAAGCGCCCAAATTAACACAACCAGAAGTACGGGTGTAATTTCAGGGGTGAATTTCACCACCGGCTTGCCCAATTTAAATGATCAACAGTTAAAAACTTTATGACAATAAAAAAAATATGTTACACAAATTCAGGTAATAACTTGTTGAATAAATCCCCACATAACTAGGTAAGATTTCATCATGTAAATGAAAATAGTAGCCGACGAGGGTAAAATAATGTTCCACTGCAGTGGATGTCAACCTACCGAATTTTCCATAACCAGCCCAAGCAAGGCATTGAAACCCCTCGTTCCCAGTTTGCAGGAATATTGGTTCCCCCAACAAAAACCGGCAATTTAAAGACTGCTGGTGCCTGAAGATTTGAAACACACACACACCAACAGATGGGCAATCTTCCGAACATGTGGGCAGGCTTTTAGCGGAGGATTTTGAATTTTCAAAAATGGGCATTTGAGTTAGATTAGTTTCAGTTGATTGGACAAAACAAAAACATAAGAACCTTATAGTGAGTTGCCATGGTAGGAAAAAGACCACTTGAAACAAATGCAAGGCAATCATTCCTGTTAAATCCACTGCCAGTCAATTGGCACCTCTGGACGCTCCTTGGATGAGATTTTTCGACAAAAAACTGGGAATGGAATCAACATGCAACAGTCTCCGGTGAGCTGGATGTCGTAGCTAGATCACAGGATGAGGGGAAAGCGTAGGGAAAAGAAAATCCGCCGACCCCTTGCCACGAGGGATTGCGCTGAAGGGGATGATAGGCGGTGCCTTTTTTGTCTTTCTCTGCAAGCTTCAGAAATCAATGTTAGACATCTGTTCGAGCCATGTGAGGCGCTGGCTTTTTTGCTCGTGGCTGCGTTTTACTATGCATGTTCGGTTGGCTTCAGAGCCCACTTGCTACCGATCACTTGCCTCACATCCGCCTCTGGAAAATTTTCCAACGAATCTGTGCGCGCAAGTCTTGCTGGGACCATCCAGAACCAATAGCATGCTTGTATCTTACAGCCATCCATATCCCCCATCAGCTTCTCGCTCCGGCCACAATGACAATGATTGAAATTGCACAAAGAAAGCTGCAATCAGGGCACCCACTTGCACATCCACCCCCGCACTTTCTGCAAGCAACATCACCGGTACAGCTACTCGACCCGGACTTCTTTCATAGGAGTATCGTCCTGGTTAAGATAGCTGATCTGGCAAAGGTCTGATTGCTCCCCCCAGTTGACTGCACATGCACCAACGGGATTGGGCCACTGTGGGTGGCCTTTGTTTCAACTTGATCCAGCTTGAGAAGCACAAATTCTCCGTCTGGTGCTTCTTGCAAAGCTCTTTCAAGCTGCGGGTGTTCTTCACGCGCCAAGGTTCCCAAAGCATTACCCTCATAGGCATCGTGTGATCAGCAAAGAGAAAAGGCATAACATCTCCATGCAATTGCCGCATTGATGCGTTTAATCGTGATGGTCTTTCGATCTTCGGGTAACCACAACAGCAAAGTTTTCTACTTCTGTCGATTCGGTTTCACAGTAGTCGGCTCTTCCAAAGTTGAGTTAACATGGTTCCGCATGTGGACTGATTGGTTCTAGCTTACAAGAATGTCAAAGTAAATTCTGCAACTTGGATGAAGCCAGGAGGTTGAGAAGGCGAAGTCATTGGTTGGTTCGATTTTTTGCAAACAAAGTAAAAAACAAGACTCCAATATCATCACAAAATGGCCACCTTACTTTACATGTGCCTCAACAAAGAGTTTGGAGATGTTTCTTTTTGCAAATTTCTCTAAACATAAATCCTTCTCGGTTTTTGACTAACAGAAGTTGAGTTGAATTCCTATTTCAATCCCGCAGTCTTCACTACCCGATTCGACTGCTCTCCGGCCCTGGCCTCCATCAAATCTGCCCAGCTTGGCCTCCTCAATGTTGCCCCCAAGACATCTTTGAGCCGGAGGAACCTTGGTATAGATGCCCATGCTCGGATCATGGTCGACTCGTTCTTCTATTGGCGGCAGCATTTAGGATTTTCGCTCAAATCCTGAACTTGGATTTTTTCAGATCTTGGCCTTTTACTGCTCGTGTGTTTGGCGGGGTGAGCGCACTGAATCTGCCACATTTTTATGCCTTCGCTTGTGTTCACTAGCGTTCACTAATGCATCTTTGATGGGAGGCACACTATATTTGGTAAAGTTTACCTTTTTGAAGTGTACATTCCATTGCGTTTTGCGTTTCACGGTTTGCTACGTTTTGTGGATTTCGTGGCGGGACAAAATCTGATTTGACTTGAAAAATGAGCTTGCTGCACCTTCTCTTATAGGCAATCCAGTAGTTGCATCCTCTCCCCCCATATGCAAATGACACTGTTGGACCTCTGGGCCACACTGGCTGCTGGCCAGACAGTTTGGTATCTATGACATCTCTATGCACTCTATCAAATTGTAAGAGCTGACAAGAATCATGTTCGATTCTAACTCCAGGCCCTCTATAATACAGTATGTAATCACTGATCATACAGTTCCATCTGTCCCATGACGCCCTTGTGCTCTAGCATGGCTAGATCCACAAGGCCTGCCTGTTGACACTGCACGGCTTGCATCTTTTGAGTGATAACTTCAGAAGTATTCTTGGATTCGACCCTTGCAAGAACTTTGTGGAACAATCCATGTGACATCCAAGCAAATGAGTCCTTGGCCATTGGCATCAACTCGGTATCATCGGGATCTGGTGCTAACACATCGCAATCCAAAAATTGGGCCTCATTTTCGTCGGTGAAAAAGATAGCCAGTGTATGAGACGCCCCCTACCTAGTCCGCCGTCCGACCGCCATGGCTACAAACTTGAATCATTAGGCAGTGCGTTGAATTTCCTCGCTCCAGCCTTTTTTTGCTGTCAAAACAATCAAATATCACGGTCTATCTTAGTCATCTATTGAAAATTGGTAAGAAAAATCTCCTATAGACTTTTCACCCTTTCAAACCATGGTAGTTACACTGTTCTGACGGCGTCAAGTTGTGAAGTTCCAGCTATCTTCCCGAACACCTTTTTTGTATCTTAACCGTCTTGGACACTCACAGTCAGGAACCTGTTTAGAAAGATTGTGCATCCATGTTCGCAGGGTGCTATCGGCGGGCGACGGCCGGACACAACCCTCTCGTCTTTTTGTGCTCCTCGGACGCCAAATTGGGGGAGAAAACCTTCTATTTCCGTCTCATAGGACAGCCAAAGTGCAAATATGACCATTGGTATTTGCTGCGTCTTGCCATCAAAAATCCCCCAAAGAGCCGCCACAATGCATCACAACCCCAAATATCCCAGGGAGTGTTTCCAAAACACATCTGCAAACATGTCCTCCGATTGAATTGTCTGCAAATTCTGGGAAGGAGTGATGAACTGCTGCGTCTGCTTGAACGTTTGCGGGCATGCGTTGATGTGTTACTGTCGGGTTGTGACGTCCCAGCTATCTTTCCTAACGCCTATATCGTATCTTATCTTTCCTTACAACCATGTTTGATCATACGTCACCATTGGCTTGCGGTCGGTTGCGTTG
>DF241556.1:0-76546 GCA_000507305.1 Breviolum minutum Mf 1.05b.01 | reverse complement strand
ATGTTTTGATGTCTCTCTCTTTCAAGCGCCCTCATTCTTTTCATGGGTAGATAAACAATTTAACGGGGCACATACAGAGATATATACTAATCCCTCTCCGTGTGGTATGACAACCCGTGCCAAAGGCAAACTTGAATCATCATCATCATCATCATCATCATCATCATCATCATCATCATCATCATCATCATCATCATCATCATCATCATCATCATCAATCATCCCGTCCCACGGGCAAGCATCCCATCCCATTTTTTGGATCTCGCCGCGTGGCCTCCCCATCGTCAAGACCAAGACCACTCTCATCTTCTGGTACCTGCTGCGGCTCACAGGCAACTGCGATGGCCTGTCACGCGGGCCAAGCGCCGCAGCAACAGCGACAACAACTCTGTCTCTGAGAAACATATCTGCGCATTCCGACGTGGAATGAAGACTGAAAATCAATGCTTGCAATTGAAACAATCAGACTAGTACAATTTGTGACTTTCGGCACGCTTACGTATCACTATTCAATGAATCAGAGTCGTTCAAACACCTTTATGATACCGTCATCTACGCGTCCTTGCACGTGGAACATCGTGAAACTACCATTGCGACCACCAGCAGCACAAGCAAGAGTAGCAGCAAGCGGCGGCAAAAGATGGTTTTAGTCATAGTAATTGTAGTCGCAGTCGCGGTCCTAGTGGTAGGATTCTACTTGGAGTCTACTCCGGTCAAGTTCGCTCCTCCTCCACCAGTGCGGCCAGTTGAGGCTCGCCAGGGATCATTGAAGCGCAGTGCCGTGCCATGTAGGCGGCCTTGTTGGGTTTCAGGTGTCTAAATCATCTGCTAAAACAAAGGTTTGAGCTCGTTGGGCTATTGGGAGTCTAATGTGTAAAAACATAAAACAGTCAATACAGTCTATATAATAATTCTTTATACCAACCACATTCAAAACACCAGCAAAAATACTTGAAGAATCTTGAAGATGTTTGAAGTAATCCCTCCTACAACAACTCCCTGGATCACTGGATCGCATCAAATCATCCACCAGCCCACCAATGTCCGCCATCTGATCTTGTTTTGTTTCACCATCCCATCCTTTCATATCATTTCATGTCTCTATACCTCAGCCTACCTGTTTCCCTCATTTCCCGTGTGCCAACCCAAACCTCTTCCAAGAACTCCGGGTCATCCGCTGCACTCATTGAGGCACAAAACTCCCCGGCCGCCGCGCCATGGTCGCCGTCCAAGAATTTGCACCAAGCCAAGATGTTGCGGGCCCGGGGCGCGTCCTCGCCACGACCTAAAATCACCTGCAACTGTTGACCCAAATGGAAAGGAAGGGATATGAAGTAACAGGATGTAAAAAAGAAGTGGCAGGATGTTTTAGAATGATCCGTGTATAGGGGCAATCTCAAAATCACCACTAAAAATATGTTTCTAGGCTGCACGTAGTCTCAAAATGGATCGAACATGTTGGGATGTTGTGGGGCAAGCGACGCGGACGGAATATGACGAGATTCGACTGCCAAAAAAGGAAACAATCTGAAGACAAGAAACCAACAAATAATAAACGATGACATGTTTTGGAAGACTTCTGGATCTGGGGACAGGACATCAAGCAAGCCAAACCGACAAAGAAAGTTCCCCCAGAAGCATCAACATATATCAACATGTCATTGACTATCTGCACTCCAAGAACTTTGCTCATATTTTGTTGACGCTGATTGATGGCCAGGTATGATTTTATTTGTTTTTTTTTCCAATTTTTGAACTCACCAAACATTTTTTTCGTGACATTTTCCGGTCTTTCCCTTCCACCATCATCCAGGGGGGCACCTTGCTGAGCATGGCCGCCTCCTTGGAATAGCGGCCATTCTGCACCAAGCGACCCCGTTCGCCTCCCCAGTCTGCTGCACGCTGTTCGTTGCTGAAACGCAACAAGAGCGAAGCCAACTCCAAGGCCACGGGAGTCTCCTAGGCCACATATCCAACCATGGCATGGCATCAGTGGATCATTCATAGCAATTTCATCTCATCTCTACACCCTACAGTTTGACTGATGGATGTAGGTAGGGAAAATGGATTGGGTGAGGTAATTGAAAGATTTCAATAAACTTGCTAAGCCAAGCAACCAAACGCTCCTCGAACTGCATCAGCTGCCTGAAGCCTGGCTTGCAGATCCATGAGACCCAAACCCCCATGTTGCGACGTCGCGAGTACTCTGGTACCCTTGTGAGTATTAAATCCAACAAACAAATCTCCAGGGCAGAACCACAAAGTGTCAAAGCATGTCAAAGCTTATTAATTATCACGCTGGATGCTGATCTGTGACCGTCTGCAGCTCTTAAAGGGTGTTGCTTCGGAAAATTCTTCTCACCAGGTCTCACCAGTCTTCTTGGTGGAGCAGGGTACTGTATCTCCCATCCACTATACACTACTAAAGTCCCAAACCTGTGTGTTAATTCAAATTCATCGAAATTGGAAATGGGGCAACCCTCTTCCAAACAAAGTGAACCAACCACCTGGGAGCCTAGACAAAGCCTCAATTCATCCCTTTGCACCCACAGCACCACGACCCTGATGCCTTGTTTGGCTACTTGCACCAGGCCCAACTCCACGGCACAGATCGTGAGCCACGCGAGGATGTCGGGACGCTCTCGGTCCAAGACGTTGGCCTCTTGAAAGTACTTCATCGCCTGGAGCAGCTTGGCAGCTTCATGCAACAACAACAACAACAAGAAGTGTCGTACATATCGTCAACGGTGCGGCTGTGGATATCAAATCATAAAAATCTGATGATGGGCTGATAAAACTCGATTTCATGCCCAATTACTTGATTCAATGATCGGTATAACACATAATCACTCAAAACACTCGCAGCCTCCGATACCAGCCCAGCAATTCGGGCTTGCATAGTAACATATGCTCTCTATATCATCACGATCAGAAACCCTTCACCCTCCAAAGTTCCGTTCCAAGGCTGAAAGGAAGAATAAGACTATGTGTATGTGCATGTACTAAATCTAAATGTCTGTAGATATATCAATAATAAATGCATTATGAAGCTCCATTTCACCCACCATGTTCACCAGGGGAGTGATCCAGCATCTCCGGACGCCAGTGGCACGGCCAGTGGCACCTCCTTCAATTTCTTTTCCTTGCGACTCGTCGTTGCTTGGAGCTTTACTTGACGATATCGACATAGGCCTCAGCGGCCCAAAGAGGTTGCTTGATGAATCTTGATGAATGCAGAAGAAACAACATGGCGGGTCACGAACCTGATGTCAGGTCGTACTAAGACTAGTAAGTAAGTTCCCTTTGGAATTTGTTGTTTCAAAGGGAATATGTATAATTTCAAATGAATGTTCTCATCCCACAGTCGTGACACCTTGTCTGTCCGCATTCAGCAATTGCCATCCACAATGACAATATGTGATAATTCTGCTGAGGCGGTTGAATGCTTTTTAATTACTAGACCCCCAACAAATCCAGAGCTGTAACATGTGCTACGATGGAGGGGAACCAGCTCAAACAGTATCCAAGCAGTAAGGAAGCAACTGATTGCATATTACAATGCATTAAATTATATATAAGGTGTGCTGATTAGACGCATGAGATACTTTGAAGTACCTCTGACTTGATGGCTCCGTTTAACAAAAACAACACCATCCGCAAAAACCCATATTCACACATCTTCATCCATGACTTGTTGTGCATCGCCGCATCGACAAAGGCACCAATGTTCTTCCAGGCTTCCGCGGTGGGTGCCACCATTGCGGATTTCTTGTAGTGCTTCACGGCGCCTCCGAGAATTTTAGTCCAGGCTGGACTGAGGGTGAAGAACGGTTAACAGTTCAGGACATTTTCTGAGTTTCTGATTTGCAGAGCCTGCATGCATGTGGCTTGTTACTTCCCAGCTTGATCGAAAGATGTTTGTGCAGTAAACTGTGTATCCACGATCCAATAGTCCCTCCTTACTTCAGTAGATAAATAGCATGCAATTCTATGTGTCACGTTCCACCTTCAGCAGTAGCTTCCCCAGCACCTCTTTAGCCTGGATTCTAAACATCCAACAACGCCCACTGTTATCTACGAGGTACGCTCAGCGACTGCAGCATCACTGAAGTTCTCTTCCTTCCCCCAGCGACGAACAAAAATACAAACTAAGGCAAGGTTGGAACTGGGAATGCATTATCCTCGTCATCATTATTCTCGTATCCTATAGTTTCTTCTCATGGGAAATGTACCTTGTAGAATGCAAGTCCAAACATACTTCATTGGTGCAAGCTTTACCTTTATACTGCATTAATGATTGCATATGGAATTACCAATCTCAATATTAACAGTGTGATGTTAATGTATTTCATGTCAATATCAATATCTAATATAACTCATGCACTTGCATTTTCTTGTTGTTGCAAATTGTAACCAGCTCCTCCGACTTAAGGTGAAGAATGCTTCCCACCTTTGGAGACAGGTCGCATCCCCATTGCATCTGTAGGTAGTAAGTGGTCCCTGGAAGATGGACATGGACATGAATTTTTCTTGGCCTCGTTGACTGAGCTCAACTTCCACAAGAATGTTACACTTTCCATGTTCAGGTGACACTTGGCAGCCCATTCTTAGTACGCCGAAAAGATGATGTTGAAATTATGCCATGATGCAATTTGTATATGCATGATTGATTGTAAATGTTTGGCTTTGTTGAAGGCATTTTTCCAAATCACAGCCCATACCAGCATGTTGCAAATCACTGGGCTAGAACCGACTTTGGCTCATCCTTTGGGAAGCAAATACATACAAGAAGGGATCGGGATCCAAAACAATGGCAACAAGACTTACCTTTCCTGCCTGTTGAGAGTAGTGGTGCCACATGTGCAGCCAAGACACTCGCAACTGCAACACGGGATCTTGCTTGGGACCAGAGGTCTCCTGGATGATGCAATTGGGGAGTCCCTCCAAGCCATGAAACCTTCTATGATTGTCATATCTGAGATTAAGGTAAATGAGTCTATATGTTAGATGTTCATGAGATTTTTCATTTGTTTTTTTCTGCAAAGTATTGCAATGATCGAGCAAGTCAAACAAGCATACCTTTTCTTGATCCAGAAATGCTGGAACTGCTGGAGCAAGCTATCAAGTTGGGCACTCCAAGCTTGCTGCCCCATCTACAAAGATATATACGATGCTATCAAAGGTTTCCTTATGTTTCATGTTCAAATATCTTCAAACAGTCCGAAATTCTACCGACCGCAAAGGTCGGCATCGCAACGCTGGCTCACTCATAATCTACAAAAATTACCGAGATAAAACGAAACAAAGCGACAGCAGCAACAAAACTAGTCGCATCCTGAGATAAAACTTCAGGATCTTCACCAGAATCACTTGAAAACTCCCACCTGTGACATCCTTTGAAACCCCTTCTTCAACGGCGCCTCTGTCATGAAACACAAGGCAGTCTCAAAGGCCTGTAAGGCAGAAGCATAGCCAACGCCTCAGTGGATGAGGTCAGAATACTTTGCCCAAATGTGCTGTGGTTTCATGATGTGTTTATCCCTGAAAAAAGTATTGGTATTGGTGCTTGACAGCATTCGACAGTTGACACATATATAGCATGATGAAAATCAAAATAACATCAAATCAAATGGTGTCAACGAGTCAAACCCATTGTTTTTAATAAATGGTGCCTTAGAGTCCACTGAACTAGGATAAGCTTCACTAACTATCAATTCAAAAACCACCAGGACCAGTATGCAAAAGGCGTATTGAAACACATGTGGTGGGACCTTTCAATGTTTCCATGAACACAGTGGAGCGGAGCTAATGGACCCAATGAGCGCATATAACACAGCTGCCATGTGCCGCACCATTTTTTTCTCCACTGCACATTGCCTTGAATCGGGACGGTGGCCGTTGGACGAGGACCACGGTCTTCACGGTCCCGTCGCTGTCCGGCACGGGGTGTTCCTGGACGTCGCCCAGTAGCGCGGTGGGTGGCTCAACCGACTGCAAAGTGGTGGTGCGGTCGGAAAGGGGCACTTCCTTGTCATCTCGGCCAGACCTTGGAATTTGAGGGAAATCTCTCTTTTTCTCGGATATATAAGGCCGGCCAGTTAAAAAGTGTACATAAGATTGATTTGAACATGGATTTGTTGTTTTTTTGCCGTTTCCTGCAACCAAAGCTTTGGAAAGAATCTGAAGACCAGTGGCTTAAATACTTTGTGGAAAGATTGCAACTTGGCGCGGTCCATGAATCCACGAATACAATTTCTATTCAACCTCACTAACCAACCTTCCCCTCTTGCCAGTGTTCACCCATCTTGTTTCTGGCCAATATGTATCGTTCCCTCATAAAACGTGAAACAGCATGGGGAGAGGATTTCCCCTTAGATTTCGCGGTGAGTTCACCGCTTTTCATCAACATCAAATGTGGTCAAGTTGCTACAATTCACTTAGTGTCATATAGGCACTTTAATATCAAGAGCAGCGTGTTAGAGGAAAGTTTGGAAACATGTTTCTTCCAGTCCAGTATTTGAGTTATCATTGGCATCCCTGATATGACATTCTGGACTCCTTCGCATGTTCCATGATTGTTCAGCAACCTGAAGTTACTTGACTTAAAGCCCCATTTGCAGTCAAGTCATCAATGAGGTCGCTGCAAAAAATCACCATCGAATTCTCCACAATCCTGCCATTACTAAAAACGGTAGAATCATTGTCGAGAAACTCCTCCAAGGTCATCAGCTGTCGCAAGAAGCCGCAGTTCTGTAAAACTCCTGGTGGCAAGAAAGTGTGGAAATACCAGTAAAAACCCGACACCAAACATACCGAATGATCGAAGCAAGTGGGAGTCTTTTTGGAAACTGACCATGGGAAAACCCACCTATGGTACAACATCATGGTTTGAGTTTAAGTGCTCTTCAGAATCAGAATGGTTGAATTGAAAATTCACGACCCACCAGCAAATTTGTGGGACATAGCTCATTCAGTGGGCAACTGATTCATTTCAGAAACCAGAGAGTGATTGCTCCAACAATGCTCAGCATGAATCCGCTGTCTGTCAAAGTGTTTGGTGATGTTATTAAGTTGGAAACTAAAAATAAGAAATACAGCAGTCGCCGGTTGCAACAGGATACAAACTCCCTGTATAAGCAAGGTCCTAAACCTCTTGTATCCCGAAAAGGACGTGCATGAAAGGGAAATCGGAAATCGTTTTCTGCGTGTCCCTCATCGTTGTGTTAGTAGACCGGAAATGACCTATCATGAAAAATGTTCCCCCTTCAAAAGTGCTAAGTAGACCCCTGGACCTGGACGTCGAGAAGAGATCCATTTTGTTGCCTCATCCAGGGATGCAGCAAAGCCCAATGGGTGCATCATAAATGCTGCACAAATGGTAGCGGAACCTCAGCTTCCACCGTCTTAAAGAAGAAACAGGGCAAAGTGGCCTTGGGATGGGGACCACATGACCAAATCTCAGACTCTTTGATCTATATTAATATTATTAATGTGCCATCAACAACGGCCGCTTCTGAAAAAAGGGAAGCTTTCACCAAGCCACGATTTTGCCCCGCCACGCAGTGAACCAAGACTTTTCGGCCTCGCTGACGGCATTGCGACAGGAAGTCGGTGCACTCCGTAAAATGGCCTCACGCAGAAAGTGACAAAGTCAAAGATGTATCGTAGATACGGGTATGTCAAACACTATGTGTCAAGTAATGCTATATGTCACATCACATTGCATATACTACGAATGAAATCGTGTTTATTCAAAGTGGTCTAAGAACGTTCGTCCCCATAAATGGTCTTTCAGGGCATATATGGTGCCATATACATTCAACATCATCCGCATGACATTATCAGTCAATGGCTATATAGTATGTAGTCCCTTGGTGGTTTCGTATCCCAAGAATCATTTACTTAAGGGATTATGTAGAGAAAGTAAACCACCGACATTAACCACCAACTGGACATCATGAAGTTAGTATTGCACATTTCATCTTCCAAGATACATCCCATGTTTGCGAAATGAAAGGCTTTTTTCCATATTTTTCCTACAAGCTAGATGGAAGCTATGAGTGTACTCACGGCACCTCAACAATGCCATAGTAAACCTCCCCACATCTCCACATCCCGCCACCGTCCTACCTGAAATGGGATACTGTGGGCTGTCTTCAGCGTCAATTGCAAGAAAGGCCACTGTTGGCACACCAAGTTCACCCTCATACCAAGCAGCTGAGAACGGCCGAGTGGTCAAGGGAACCACGGCATCAGTTGCAGCCCAAGTGCTTTGAGACAATAAGGAATATAGACCTTGTGCAATTCATGCGCATGAGTGGTGCAAGAAGTGCTTTGAGTTCAAGCAGGTGCGATCTTAATCCGAACTTTTTTGACTCACCGCTCACCTGAAATATCGGGAGGCATTTCCCATGAAGTTTCTAGGTTGGTTGGCAATGGTCGTGTCAAAACCGAAAAGAAATCCGTCAAATACTGCAGGTCCCTGACAATGAGGATATTAGCTTAAGATGAAGCTCACGAAATCATTGATTCAACTGACTGGCAAAACATCGCTGCACTTTTGAATTGTTGATCAAAATGACCTCCTGCTCCAATTCAAAACTTCAACCAGAAATGAATTGCGACAAGGAAACAACTAATCTGATACATCTTCTGATCCATCTTTACTCAGAGTCCTGTTGGTGGGTGGTAGAAATCCAAAGATCTGGCTGAAAACTTGCACCCCAAAAGCACTACTTGGATAACCAAATAACCATTGCAATTTCACATCTCCAAAATCAGTGTCTTGAAGGTAAAAACCATGTGTAGCCCGACCTCCATGTAACATAATGACGCATAGCGTGCAACTTGACAATCCCGAACTATCAATCTGCATGTAACTAGTGATTGCCAGCGGGCCCACCAAACAAAAAAGACTACGCAAAAACAATTGTGCAAATAAATGGATGCAAATAGATCCTCTCTGCTCCTTGAGCCCCTCGCTCCTTCAAAAAACAACACAAGGAAATCACTTTTCAAACCTTTGCTTTGTCAGGGCCAAAGGTGCATCCGCTATAGGCAGTATTCAGCACCGCGTTGATGCCATGGCGTTGCATAGCTGAAATGTTCAACGCATCCTCAACACCACCAAGCCTTTGTGGAGCACAGTCTCACCACGAGGAACAAGCTGGCAGAAAACACAAATGCCTGCTAGGATAGCCATCCTAACAGAAAACTCCTCCTCCAAAGCTTAGTAGAGCTTCCCATGTGAGTTTGTGTGTGTGCGTGAGTTTTTTCATTAAATGGTAAAAGCGCCGGTCTAATCGAACAAATAATTCACATGTTCATTTCAATAGATGTTTTGGGAGTAGCCTACCACACTCCCTTGTCGGGTGAGGGAGGTTGTTTGGGGTTCTACAATTCACCCAAGTATTTGATGCCCCTGAAGTTGGACAAGCATCCATAGTTCAAAGTCTCCTTCTTGATGAAGCAGGGTAGCCGTCCAGTCTGTAGATGCCAGTGGACACCTGTGGCAGAAAGTTGGATCCTCTGAGAAAAAAGGCATCTTTGGAAAACTGACCATGATTTGTTTGTAGATGCTTTTCTTGACAAGTACTTTGGTAGTAGATGGTATAGATGGTACTGGAAATGGCTGTACTATAACTATTATGTTTGGCTGCTAGTTAATTTCTTAAGTCGTCAATGCAATTGAATGTGTTTGAGAGTTTAGAGTACAAACAACCCCATTACTTCAGGATGGTCAACTTTCAAAACGTCGTTCCTTCAGCTTGGTGAATCGCACACATTTGGCATTCCCTCGACTAGATGTCATTTCCTTTGGAGGCTTTTCTCTCTTGAAGTTACCAACTGTTTAAGTGGTTGCCTTGTTTTGATCAGAGTTTCCAGCAAAGAATCCACAGAAGCGGCCACCTGTGAAGCGGCATGTTGCCCCTCGCTGTGGCCGCCAGTGCGCGGGCCCGTTGTGCACGTCCACCCGCCATAGCGTGAACAATGGGTTTCGTTGCAAAATGGTAATGGAAGGGGTCTGCGTTAGGCTGACCATCCATGTAGGGACTATATGGGACTGGACGCTTTCTAAGGGTCAACGCTGCATGGTTAAGTTAATTTGAGCTTAGCCAATAATTCAACGTGGCCACTTGCAGGTTGCTCCAGCACAACAGCACTGTCTTCCAACTAGAATGTTTTCATGCGGTGCGTGGTTCTTAGTCAACGTAGCCGGTTCATGTCCATGAAATGACATGATAGGATCAATAAATGCATTGCCAGTTAGAATGCCTTAGCTCGAAGTGACTGTGGGGAGAGAGATCATCAGAAACCCAACTATGTACTCCAGCTTTGAAAGCAAATGCGGCAGTGAAGTGAGATTGCAGCTTCAAAATCCTACCCCAAAGCTGTAAATTTGATATGCCAAACAAAACATTGATTTCTGAAATCATGCAACAAAACAATGGAAATCTTTGACTTTTTATGGCCTGCTCTTCAAGCCACTGTGTCTTCCTTCCATTCTAGCATTTCCGAAGGACGTGACTCTTAAAAACCAGGATTGGAAGCAGACACATCACTTGGAGGCCACGTGTAGTACAAGTACAGTACATAAGATAGGTCTATGACTTCACTATAACACACACCGGTTACATAATGACCCCAATAGTTGTAAATCTAAATTCAATTGATTTTGCCTGCAGTGTTTGTGTTGAAATCAAAAACAGCCACTAGTCCCACAGCCTGACTACAACCACCTGTTCACCCGGTGCCCTTTAGAACTTTGGGAAGCGCCAGGGCACTGGTAGCACCCTTATCTCGAGCCGCACGGTAACGGCACTCGCCCAACAAGGCATGGGCTTCGGGCCAGCGATCACCACCTGGCAAGGATGAGGGAAAGTGTGGAAGTGATTTGACTGTCGTATTTCACCAAAGTGTTTTAAAAACTGATGTTGGAATCTTCCCGGATCACTTCTAGTTGGGGTCAGGTGAGGTTCTTGAGTTGGGTGTAAGCGAAATGCTCACTATGAATTACAGGTACTCGGTATTGCTGTTTCATTACTCTCCTATCAGTCATGAAATCTGATACATTCTGATACTGTTTTTAAACCATCTATCTGAAGTTTCCTTATTAAAAATCTTGTTATCTTGAAATTCTCGTTCTTAATGATTATTGTCTAAACAAAATTCGGGAAACTAGAAAACACACAGGGAGCCCCAGACGTTCCGGCATGCCTCGTCGGCTGAAGAGGTCGCTGAACAATGTCTCCACCTTGCCCCAGTCCTTGGGCAAATGAACGTCAACAAGAAATCCCAAGCCGTTGGTTCCTTCTTTGGTTCCTTTGTCATTTCCTAAAAATAACTCGAAAATGCCATGTTTTTCATTGTTGCGGAAAGAGAACAAGTTATCTAATGATCTGATTAAGTATACAGAAAGGGTTATTTTTCATCAAAGGTAAAGGGCAAGTCCGTGTTTGGTCAAGGTAACTGAGGGTCTTCACCGGTCACCAATCAGCAGAGCCACCTTGGCCAACATGGCCACCTTCACCATCTGCAACTGGCAACGCTCCGACTGAACTGTCACGGGACTCAAGTAGCCATAGGCCTGGACAGTAAGTTGCAGCCAAAACTGAGGCTATGGTTGGGCATGCGTGTTTGTGTGTTAGCATGAACACCTACACAAATTCATGTGTGCACAAAGCTATTCCAAACAATGCCATCGTTTTCTTACCCATCTTTGCATCTGCACACGGTATTTGTTCGTGCATCATTTTCCAGTAGTGAAATCTCCTGTAGTTTTCTTAAGATACTGTGAGACTGACAAAGAGATCAAAGAGTGCATGTGCGTGCGTGTCACAGTGGCCAACAGAAACTATAGGGGCATTCCTGATTCATGACTCTATCACTCAACAACTCTTGAGACCTGTCATATGTCACCGACCTGACAAGTGTTGTGCAAAACGAAGGTTCGTATTGGTTCCCGGTTGAAATAAACATCTGCAATTTGTGTTAAGGTCAGAATCATATCATAACATATCAGAATCCACATGATTCTTCCAATCCATCTGATTCAGGGATTCCCACTTTGATTTTGACCATCTTGTCTCCATTGCTGGACAGGATCCCCTTTTCACCTGAACCAATCTTTGATAGATCTTGGATTAGTCTTGGACACTCAAGGAAGCCTTAAAGTGAAGAGCACAGTGGTAAGTTACAATAACCATTTGTAGTATCGAATGATACCAACATTAAGGTATGTCGCTTCGAACCCGCCTGCACTTTGGTATGAATGTTTCATGTACCTCTCAAATAACCTCACACAAAGCGCGCCCCCGTTCCAATTCCTGCCATCTGCTGGGACCCCACCTGCACTGCTCCTTCTAAAAGGAAACCCGCCAGGTCTGAGATACCAAAGTGTAACAAGAGGTCGATGACTTGCAAGGCCATCGCCTACACTCCAGCAAAACAGGGAACTAAGCCCACTCCACTGACCCCACAAATGGAAAAAGACAGCATAGACAGCGACCTTCTCAAGTACCCTGGGTGTCTTTTTTTGTTTTGCCCTTTGGCAGGAGGCTGTGATACGCCAGCTTTTGGGAAGGGTATCCGCCAGCTTTTCCAAAAAGAAATCAAATGCAAACTCGCAACCTCCGGAAAAAATATTATAAATAAACAAACAAATAAATAAATCCTTCTGAACCTCCTAAAGGGTTTGTTTCTTCGTGTATCTTCTGGGTTCCCCAACGTCTTCTGTTTCAGCTTTGGTCCTCAAAGCTTCCGCGTCTGGAAAGGGCCTTGGCGCCACTGAGGGACGCCACGCTGCTGGAGTTTCTGGCACTTCGCTCGGCACCTAGCAGCAGCGGGATCTGGGTCACAGGGGTTTCTGCTGAACTGTTTGGGGGGAGGAACACAAATATTATTTACAAAAAAATGTGAGAATAAATAATAATATACATGACATGTAAATATAATATAATATATATACATCATCACTAATAGTATGGAATTATACAGTCTACATGTGTATCTATTATGTATATATCTTAAATAAGTATGATTGTATATTTCTGAGGTTAACTACGCCACTCTACACCACTCTCCGGTTCCTTAAGAAGGGAGGGGGGAATAACCAGCCCTTGGCAACAGCACCATCAACAAGAGCCGGAAGCAAAAGCCAGCTCAGGTGAACTAAATAACGTATGTAATAGAATACATTCACAAACCGAAATTACTGCAAGTCAAGCCTTTCAAGGTTCTCTTACTGAACTCGAATTAAACAGTGAGGTGGAGTGAGGTCATCATGGTTCGCCCAAATGCATAAAATGATAATTTTGATTTGCAAGAAGGCTAAGGAGCCTCGTCAGAAAAGAAACCTAAGAGAGTTGTATTTCTTAAGGCCATTCATTCTACTCCTACTAATTTCACTAACGCCACTTATGGTCCCGGGCCGCCTCTGTGCTGTTGCCACGGTTCAACGACTCTTTGGTCGTCAACTGTGTCAACTCCGGAAAGCTGGGCATCACTTCCAACGTGCCTGGAGTCTTCGGGTCAGCTGGTGCCGTGGGGCGAATCTGTAGATATGTCTGGTCAAATTAGTACTGCATAATTCACAAAGATGGAAAACTCTGAAATAGGAAGTTAGAAGGATTGCTAAACTACTATAAACTACTTGTTTGGATCTTTTTGGGGTGAGGTCATGTGACATCGTTTTGATTTGGATAGACATGTGTGCGTTCTTCTGTGTGAGATCCTTCACGTTTCAAATGATATCTATAAATTATATAGAGCTGATCTACATTGATCCATTAAACATACCTATATCAAGTATAAAGTTCCAATTGGGGAGTCCCGGCCAGAAGTTCATGACTTGATCACTTGTAGTTTAATTTATAGCCTGCAGGGTGTTCATGGCAGCTTTGCTGCTCGCCGTTTCGGAACCTGACCTCCCAAACCCAGTCACCCAGACCCAATGACCGGCAGGGGCAACAGGCAGGCAGTCATTACAACAATCTATTATCTATCTCTCTCTCTTTTTATATCATATATAATATATTACATGTTTATTGCTGTAAAATTATACATGACAAGTGTGTCTATAACATGAATACAATACACCCTCGAAGTACCCTCGCAAGACGGGGGTATCCAGTTTCCTACCTAGCTGTGGGACATGTTTACAAGTTTTTGTATACGTATGTGCACTTACCTCACCTGGTGTCTTTTCATCCTTCTGTCTATAGTAGATATCCTTTTCTCATACATTACATGCAGTCCTTGCCATTCCATGTATTTAACATATGTTGATGTGAGGAGCCTCAGGTGGACAAACATGACTTCAGCGTCCCTTTGTTCACTTTTGCACCTTGCCACTTCTCGGGAGAAGTTCGAGCCAGCTCCAAATATTTCGAAGCCTACAAGGCGGCTTGTAAGCAAGGCAAAAGTCAGCCGCAAATGGCGAAATTTGTCCATTGTGTCCTCCATTTTGAGCTTTTGAAGCCTTTCAACATCTTGGATTTTCATGGATTTTCCACCACTCTTGAGGGTGTTAGTGGGTTTTTAAAAAGGTCCTCCCCAAAAACATCGAAAGTGTCCCCCTTCAGTGATTGCCCATTCACCTCTGCAGAAAGGCGATCGCTCTCTTCCGCCAATTGCATGGCTTGCTCTTCGGACATGCCATCAGCCTCAAGGGGCTCCAAGGGACAAAAGATGGAGACGAAGGAGAGGGGTAGCCGGGTAGCCAGAGTTTTGGGGCCAAAATGGGGTGGCAATCATCACATATGATTAACCCATGATCAAATTGATCAAATCAGTGACTATTGAGAGGATATATGTCTGCTGATGTCACCAAACATCAATGATACCCTCATGTGCCACTAATGCCTACTACTAGCGATGGCTGCGAAGGTTCTTGTTGGCTGTTGGCTGTAGGTGCTTTTCCTCAAACCTGTCAAATCTACAGTCAGAGTCATGATGTTGAAAAGGCATCCCTGCTTTTCCATCTCAGCACCTTTAGAATAGATTCCATGTTTATTCATTCTTCTGATATCTGGGCCTCAATATTTGGACTTTCTTGTGATTATGATGTTAGACTTTCCAATAACACGAGCCAGGAGCTATGTGAATAGCAACCAACATCTGGCAAGCCTCTAAACAGTACAAGACAAAATTAGCTTCCTGTCAAACCCTTCTCCGGCTTTCGCCAACAACGTCAGCTACCAAAATTAGTTTCAACTGAGTGCGCCAGCCGCCGCCATTTGCCGAAGCCCTTCAGCCTGCTAGAGACAAGGCAATGGACACAACAAAACTGTTCGGTTCACACGGGCTCTCAGCTGGAATTTGGAAGGACATAGCCATAACCAGCCTATCGCCTAACATCTAAGATTCGCCAGCAAATGATATGCTTGAAAGACAAACATGTTTTTTTCAATATCCATAATCCACATGTCCAATATTCCATCAGGTGCCTGTTTTTATGGTGAGAACACAGGCCCTGGTAAACTAGAGCTTCCCCTGCTGACCCCCGTCGCCCAAAAGCCTCCGCTGCGTAGAGGAGGAAAATGATGTGCATCGGCAGGCGTTCGAAGGCATTCCTTCGCACAGGTGCAACAACACAGAAACCTTTCCGATTCAAAAGATTGGAGAATCTCCTAAAATGCCTAAAATTGGATGAATCTCAAGACGTTTGAAAAACGATGAAAAACATATCTCATTCCCTGGTAGATTTCTGAGAAGTCTTGTAGGACCTCTGTCAAAAGTGCCCATGACTTGTTTGGTTGAATTGTATTGTCGGTCCAACACCTCTCGAATGGCTTTTTCGCTTTATTTTGGTGGATGCAATACAGACAGTACAATAGATAAACTTCATTGAACTTCCACATGCATCCGGAGAAATGAAAACATCCATGAATCATGTGGATATACTGAATATACTCTAGTATGATCATGGTATGGGTGACTATACCAAGGCTGCCTTGTGATGCATAGACCGGATAGTAAACTATTTCAGCATGCATTTAGGGGCACATGGATCCATTGATCAGCGAATTTCACGGAAATTGCAACTAGTTTTCATGGGCAACTTGCAATCACTAAGCTCCAACTTTGGGTTCTACAAGTCGCCCTACAAAAATCTTCAACTGCCATCATCTCACATGGCGACTCTCTGAAGGTTTCTCGAAAAAGCCACTTTCGGAAAACTTGGCCCACCAAAGATTAAAACCAGTTGGTGATGCCCTTGATCATGTCACCAAATCAGAAAGGTATGGTGAATACATTGGGAGATACTGCCACCACCTGGTCATGACCCACGGCACCATGCCCTTCGAACCTGTCGGCATAAGCTTCCATCATTGCCAAGGCCGCTTGAAAACGAGCAGATCTGCGATGTGGACGGTGAGTGGCGAAACGTCTGCGACATGCAAAGAATAAATTTGCCTCCCAATTGTGTCCAATTCTTTGGAATTCTCACAAGATGGTCCGTATGATTGACGTAACGTAACGTATGTCTCTGTGCAAATGCAATGAAGCGTACTTGTATAGGGTTATAATTTATCATATACTTTACATGATGTCAGTATGTAAATATAGCTGCTCTATATGCTAGCAACAACCGATGTAAAACACTCACCAACAATCAGCAATGGATTCCAGTCTGCATGAGAGGAATGTGTGAGTTGCTACGAGCAGTGGTGACAATGGCTGGTTTGGAATCGACTGCCTGACAGGCTTTGATGATAAGTGCCTGTGGATGCAAGGAATGCCTTTGATAAACATCAAACATAAGAAATTATATACAGTACACATATATTACACATATATATATATATACCTGGACAGAAGGCAAGCTGACAGGGTCAAAACTAAGCTTGGGCAACGCTTGTTTCAATAGCTGCTGCATCCGTCGGACATCAAATGCCACTTTGCATGATGGAAGAATCTCAAATTGCTGTGGTGCCACTATACTTCCATAAGAGTATCAATGACTGGATGACAATGAGAACTCAACCAATTTTGGGCAGCATCATTCCACAAAACACCCACAGTTCTATGCCTATAGAGCATCCCACATTTGCAATTCCACCATGCCTGCCACCCTCGTCCAATGAGGAAGGCAAGCGATGATTTTCCAATAAGCAAGCAAGGAATGCCACCTCATCAGCCAGTGCCACACATGTGCAAATCTTTGTGGATGCGAATATTCAACGCAGAACCTTCAAGAATCGCTTGGAACAAATTGGAATTAATTGATCTTAACTTCACCTGTCAAAACCAGCGGGCTGACACTTCAAGGAAATTGGAATCACTTATTTGGAGACATGCCATTTCCTTGCTTTCGCCTATAGAATTCAACGGAGAACGAAGAGACATAAACGACCGGTACCTTCACATCCTTCACACCTGCTAGGAATCAAGATACATGCAAATGTCTGGCCCGAACATTGGGCCATTTCTTCTGACATTGCGGATCCTTTCTTTCCACATATTTGAACGACTTCCGAAAGGTCATCCCGAAATATCCTACAACTATAGGACAGAATATCAGAAATCTATACAAACTTAAGAGTTAAAGCTTCGCACTACCTATAAACCTATCCAAAGACTGTGAAATGGACACGGCATAACCCACAGAACTGTATGATGGCATCAAGGTCACTCAGGTTGTATCATCCACGTGGAACATCAATGGAAAATCCTAATACGCACATGAATCAGATTCATCGTATGTAATCATAATTGTGTGTGTCTTCAACTTCTACCGTTTGGTGTTGCTTACCTGTATTTCAGAAAGCTCTGATTTTTTGGTTGACATGAGCATGAACATAAGGATAAAAATTCCTGATACGAATTTAAACGTTCATCTAACATCCTCTTCAAATTTATGTGAGAAAGTTGTGTCACCAATCTTAAAACTTAGGCCTAAACATAGAACCGGGTTCTGTGACTTGAAGGGTAATCCTGTAAAATCAATTCCCTAGGTCAAGAGTCAAGAGGTAGAAAATCAAATCCTCTACTACTGCACCATTTTGTGGGGTATACAATGGTTTTTGGGGTGCACCATCCCACTGACCTGCCTCTTATTTTTGAATAGAAATGGTGCTTCCCATTGACATAACCACATAGTGGCATCAACTTGACTAAAAAAAAAATGACCAACAAAAGCTGCAACCTGGACAACAAGATTCACTTGTTTTTTTTGCATCATTGAATTCAGTCTCAGTAAATGTGGCCTCCTGCAGGTCTGGACCCTCCTCCTCAGTCCTGATGCGGGAGAATCAACATCATGTGATGATATCAATATCATAAGTCACATGGCCAACCCAATTGATACTGAAGAATGCTGAAGAAACATAAATCACCTGCAAATAAGTCATAAGTATGATTCAGCTGAGAACCTGTACAAAACATCATGATATTGATTGATATATATATATATAATGATATAATGATACGTAATTATATGATAACATACTGATATGCAATTCATCAATTCTGTATGGTCTTCATGGAAGGCGGCTGCTGACGAACCTCACTCCTTCCAGCAGTAGGAAATACGCTGCAGTGAATGTTCTTGGCTTTGAGATCGAAAGAAAGCATTCGTCGCTTCCACACCCTCTGGAACCCGATTCCATCAATCTCAACATCTACCACCCATCTACATCCGCTGATACCTGCTCTATCTCTCCCAAATGCCACGGATTTTCCCAAGCATTATCTCCACTGCAAAAATGGCAATGACTTCTCAGTCCTCAATGAAATGGCATAGCGCAAGACACCTTCAGCATCCAATTGATGTGCGCCAGTACCTCGGTAGTCAGGTCATTAGGGAACACCATCAAAGTTGGGTTGTGGAAGCAGAATCACCACCCGCAGTATTTTTAGCATGCTTGCCAGGTTGAGACAATCAAGCAATGGGAAAGGTCAGGCCTTGCCATTTGGCAAACACAACTAGACTAAGATAACCTGAGTTCGTTTCGAACTGCTGAACTGTCACCACCAGAGTCTGCGCAACCCCAGGTAACGACGGATCCATCTTCCAGAATCGCAGCAAAGGCCCCCGCTGTGGCTTGAATCTTCTGCACACCCTTGAGCTGATCTCGAACTTGCGAACTGTCACCGCCTGTGTTTGCATCACCCCAGGTAACGACGGATCCATCTGCCAGAATCGCAGCAAACGCTGAGTGTGTGGCCTGAATCTGCTGGACACCCTTGATCTGATCTCGAACTGCCGAACTGTCACCACCAGAGCCTGCGCGACCCCACGTAACGACGGATCCGTCTTCCAGAATAGCAGCAAAGGCCTCAGAAGCGGCCTGAATCTTCTGCACACCCTTGAGCTGATCTCGAACTGCCGAACTGTCACCGCCAAAGGCTTCATGACCCCAGGTAACGACGGATCCATCTTCCAGAATCGCAGCAAAGGCATAAGCAGTGGCTTGAATCTGCCGCACACGCTTGAGCTGATCTCGAACTTGCGAACATTCACCGCACAGTGTGCATTACCCCAAGTAACGGCGGATCCATCTTCCAGAATCGCAGCAAAGGCCCCGTTACGAGCGGATTGAATCTGCTGCACACCCCTGAGATGATCTCGAACTGCCGAACTGCCACCGCCAGAGCGTGCATTACCCCAGGTCACGACGGATCCATCTTCCAGAATCGCAGCAAAGGCACCCTCAGAAACAGCCTGAATCTGCTGGACACCCTTGAGCTGATCTCGAACTGCCGAACTGCCACCGCCAAAGGCTTCATGACCCCAGGTAACGACTGATCCATCTTCCAGAATCGCAGCAAAAGCCCCCATAGAAGTGGCTTGAATCTGCTGCACACCCCTGAGCTGGTGTTGAACTGCCAAACTGCTACCGCCAAAGTCTTGACGACCCCACGTAACGACGGATCCGTCTTCCAGAATAGCAGCAAAGGCCTCAGAAGCGGCCTGAATCTGCTCGACACCCTTGAGCTGATCTCGAACTGCCGAACTGTCACCTCCACAGTCCCAATGCCCCCAAGTCATGACAGATCCATCTTTAAGAATGGCAGCAAAGGCATTATGTGTGGCTTGAATCTGCTGCACACCCCTGAGCTGATCTCGAACTGCCGAACTGTTACCGCCAGAGTCTTCATCACCCCAGGTAACGATTGCGCTATCTCCATGACACCACAAGGCAAAGGCACTTCTTGTTGCTGCCAGTTGCGGTTGAAGCACCAGAGCTGTGAGGCACTCTCCGTCCTCTATCTCAGCTTCTTCTAAGGTTGTGTCAGGATCCACTAGGACTAAATTCTTGGCAGTGATAAGTCTGAGGCACTTTTGCCCAAAGGCTCTTTGGGCCGTTGTCCTTAACTCTTGAACTGTGGACGAAGGCAGAAGTTTGAGAAGTTCAGCATTCCCATTCGGCAAAGCCACATTTATTTCAAGCATGGAGCTGAGAGGCCCTCCGATCTTGACGACTAAACATCAGCTATGAATCTCTACTTCACACTTTGAGCCCAAGAGGTTCATTGTTTACACTGTCGCAAAGCAGTGGGGCTTCGAAGACGTTTCGGCTGCCCCTGGATGACAAAAGAACACTGGGCAAATTGCAAAACCGGAAAACCAAAGTGGATAAAAATTTCGACCTTGGGATAGCCCACCTCAAAAACCGAGTTTCAGTGAGTCATTTGGAATTCCAAAAAACAAGAGTTAAGATGAATCGATGATGAATCTAATGTTCCCCTTTCAAAACCGAAATCCTTGAGGACTCGTGATGTGTGTTATTTTGAGCCAAACAGTTTGCTCCTTTCGGGTTTGCTTCGGAGAGATGGATCAATGGATCCAACCAATGGCTTTCTGAGCTATACCAAGGCATCAAGCCCGTCTGGCAAAACATCCCAAACCTATCCTGAAATTTAAGGCAGCCTATTGTCAAATGAAGGCTTAATATATGTATCTTAATATATACTGTATATCATTTACCCGCAGATTTGGACAACTGATCATAAATCACCAACTTGGTTAATTCTGAGGTGACCTCAACTGATGTCACGATGATTTATGTGCCAATATGATGCATCTTTGTATCCCAACCAGCTGGTTACCCAAACCCGTTTCACGAGCCAAAAAACGCATCAGGAAACGTGCAAAGCCTCAGGTTTTTGTTGAAAGGGGCAGCTGGAAGAGAAACTGATGCAAGGACAAACACCTGTCCGTAGTATGAATTCTGGAATGATGTGAGGCCAGGAGGGGAAGAAATTCATTGTAGGTGGATTGATCAACGATGCTTCGATTGCAAGGCAGAATTTTTTCCCACTTTTTTGCAGATGAGCAGCTGAACCAGGCCTGGGATGCGTCAGCTGGGAGGTGAAAAATCACAAGGGATTCGAAAACTGGTGGGTTGCAGCCTCTTGATTTTTCGGTGGTTTCAATCAAACACCTACATGAGGCCAATTCTTTGCAGTTCTGGTGAGCGCAACTTGTTCAAGGACAATAGATGCTAACTGCTAACTGAACCCGAAGGCGTGTCAAATGGGCATTTGCATTAAATATTTTGTTGGCACCTCCCTCCAGTGGTTCTGGCGGTCTCTGGCTTGTGAAGAACGAAGAAGAAACAGAACAACAACAGTAACAACTTGCACCACCACTCAATGTAGGAACAATCAAGTCTCAACCAAACAATCAAAAACGGAACCCTGTGAATTTTGTGGGAAGTGTACATGGGTAGCCTTGGATAGCCAACGTCAGTACCAGTCACCAATTCCTAGTGATTAGCCAGATATCTACAGTATCTACTGCAGGCTTGCAATATCCATGTCCTGCCTCGCATTATTGCAAGATATCAGTTTCAATGCAACCTTCCTCACCCAATTGCTGTGATCACCATGAGGTTAATATCGACGTTGCTGCCTAAATAGCACATGATCATCCAAGTGGACAAGAATTTAGTTCCCTCTTGGAAATTTGGAAACGCTAGCTGCAACTCACTCCCTTCCCAACCAGTAAGCAGAACTTACAACACTTACTATACCATGAGACTATAGCAATCTGTTCCTTGAAATTCTTGCTTCCCAAATCTCCTAAAGCTGTCCTACAGTTAGTTTTTGTGACCCCCGGGGGTCGGAACCTGGCCATTCTCCACATTTGTCTCCAGCGCCAGCCATTCTTCGTAGACTTCACGAGCACCTGAAAATTTGGGAAGGGAGCTAAGCTGCTTATTTTCGATGCTTTTACAATTGATCTTGCGGCGACTGGAGATATTAATCAATCATATTCTGTTAATCTGTGGCAACTGCTGAAATGGTCGGTTCATAGATTATCTACAACTATATCTATAGATTATAGGATAATGTCATGGTTTTGACGGGACTTTGAGCTTTGACAGAACACGTTGGCTCCATTATACTTCAAAGAAATGTTCTTTTTTTTCCTCACGTCAATGGGCCAATACACTAGGTTACCATAAGTTGGCAATGGAACAGAGCTACCCGTGTCTATCCTTCACTCAGCGTTGACAGCTCCCTCCTGACAGCTGCGGCCGAGAAAACAGATGGCGATCACACAGAAAGGGAAAGTGCTGATTGCAAAGATGATCCTTCTGAGGATTGGATCCGTGTCTGGATACAATTGGAGGAGGCTCCAATTGTAAATCTGAGGAAGTAATCCATTCCAAGTCAAAACCCACAGCACAAGCACTGAGAAAAGAATCCTCACCGGACGTGTTCGAATTCTGAGTTGTTTTGCGTACCAGCGGCACACTGCGGAGTACACATACCAGGAAGCTGGGTTAACCCACAAGCACATTGGCAGAAATAAAATCAATGGGAGCAGGGACAAGCGAAGACCATCGGGACCATAGGAAGCTGCATGGTCCAGCGACCCCCACAAAAAGCAAGTACTGATTGCCACTAACCAGCCATAGCCCAAAGGCGAGCGACCCAACTGCCTTTGGTACATACTTAAGACCTGCGTTTGGACTGTCTGATTGAAATTCTCAATGGAGCCAAACCAATTCGAAATGCATTCACCCAAAACGTCTTTATCGCATGGCAAATCTTTTCCATCGTGAGACACATGGTTCCGTTCACAGCAATTGCACGTGGCAGCCTCCCAGCGGAAATTCCTGATCTGCTCCTCTGTCTCAAAAAACATGTGCCAGTACTCCCGCATGACATAGGCAAGCAGCGCAAAATGCAGCAAATACAGCAACCTGACGAAAAGAAAAATACCTCCTGCTGGCATCAGCACTTCGAACATAATGAGCGAAGAAGTGCTCAAAACAAAATAAAAAGTAACACCCGCCAATGCAGTAGGTCTGATGACAATTTTCGCAGAGTTTCCATGGCTTTTCAAGAAGGCTGCGACTTCGAAAACACACCAGGCACGGGTCCAGTAGATGTTGTCACAGGCAACGATCAGCTGCTTGGATCGGTTGAGAAAAGCACCTAGATTCAAAAGGCCTTCTGCCTTCAACTGTGGGTCCTGTTGATGTATGCACACAAGATCAATGAAGATTTGACCCCTGGATCGCCAAAGAAGAAGAGTTACTAGAGCTGAAAGATTTCCGCCAAGATTTGCCCAAGGAGCAAAATGGTACTCTCCAGCGAACTCTGGTTCAACGTACGAGGGCACTTTGTTGTAGCCTGGCAAGTATCGCATGAAGGATAAAATTGCAAGGATCAGTGCTATGCAGGATCCTATGACAAGAGCGGCAATGCCATTCTTCAGCATCAGGAACAGCCAAATCTTCGCCAATGGTGAACCTTTCCAACTATGTGACCAAAACTCATCAATCCACTCCATTTGTCGACCCAGACCGTAGAGCTTGCCATAGTCATCATGACGTCTACGAAAGATCTTTCCAAAATCTTTCAAGACATGAAAGGCAGCAACTCCACGGAGCACCTCGTCCCGGGTTGGCTGCAGTGTGGACATGAAATTCGCCGCGGCTGTCTGCCACTCCTGATCTTCAGTCGGATCCAAAAGTTTTCCTGATGAGGTGTGTGATCCGAGTCTGGACACATCAGATTCAGATCCATGAGAGTCAGAAGATGCTGGAGGTGAAGAGAAGGTCTCTTGATGCTTTTCCCTGCCAAGGGTGCCCACAAATTCAAGATCAACGTCAGGAGCGCCATAAGATGTGGGGGATACTTGTTTCACTTCCACCATTGAGCAGAAGGAGGTGACACAGGTGACACATAAAAAATCACGAAGGACTTGCACTGAGTGTGTCCTGTGACCCAACAAGGTTTGACGAAAATGGGTTACGAAATGCAATCATAGTTCACCAACTGAAATGCCTGACATAGGAAGAACTTTACTGAAAGCTTTTCCACTTTGCAGGTATGGAATTTAACAGTATCCGTCCTAGCCTAGCCGGGCCTAGCCCTTCACTTTTTGGCCTGCATCGCAAGTAGGTGCTAATCATGAGTGTTCATCCTTCCACTCCACCCCCAGAAGCCGAAGCGGCAAGTGCATGGGAGGTACAAAGGTGTCGCTAAAACACATTACCAATTCGAGGTCTGATAACACTTATGGCTCAGTGGAAAAATTGTATTTGGGCAATTGGCAATTCATTTTCGTGGGCCCCGCTTCCACTGAAGGATTGTTGGAAAGGAATAAAAGCCTCCACAGAAATGCCGGGCCACGATGCCAGTTGCCCACGAGCTCGTATTCGACGGTCAAGCGTTTCAACATAGCATCCTGTTTTTGCCAGCTGTCCTTAGGAAATCTTTGCCAAGCCCATGGCACCTTGAAGTGCAACATTTCCGTTAGTTTGGGTGACTTTCGAAACTTGATAGCCTGGGATCCATCAAGAGTTGCCCGTGAGACTTGATGGATATGATTGATATGATGCAAGTGCTTTTGGAGGTACCCCTGCCTACACTTATAGGGAAAGTTGGACCGTACTATTGACACATCAGGAAATTCCCGCCAAAGCCATGTGCAAGTAATTGATTTTAAGATCAGAGCCAATGGACATGTGAAGGTCAAAAAATCGTGTCAAACTGTCGAATCATCACACCTTCCCATGGTCGTTTTCTTCTCAAATTCCCCTGCCAGTCCAATTTGCAAAAAAAGATTCCGCTGCATCAGCATCTTGAGCATTCTCTTGAGGACTTCGCCAAATCTGTTCCTGGGTTGCTCCAGTGAGTTGGCTGCATGATTGATCTGCGTCAAGGGGGTGACATCCAACTGGTGGAATGTCTGAAACCATTAACACACATGTTCCCACAATCCCGAAAAGCAAACATACAGTAGACCATCCTACCATACACCAGCACTGCAAAAAATATATCGTAGGAACCTTTGAAGATCTGAAAGGGTCAATGTTTGTTGGCAGGCAAGCGCAAAAGGCTGAAATAGCGTCGTGTCCAGCAACCCTCACACCAAGTTTCGTCTCTTTTCCGGCGGTTAGCCTCCACTTCGTTGTTCAGTGCACGGAACATATGTCGGGCAATGTAGTCCCTAGCAGGATGAGGGCAATGCTGGAATTCGCTGCGAATTGGTTTCGGACTACTGTATGTTATGTGTAGCACTGTTGGAACAATTTCCAAGTTTGAACCGACGTCAAGATATATCAAGAGCTGTAAAATTGTTTGCCTTCTCTTGATTTCAGTAGATGTGACACATAGTTGAGAGATTTCCGGAAAAGTATCGAAATTCTATGACAATAGAATTGAGCAAAAGACCCAAAGAAAACAAGCAGTCGCTTCTTTGCCAAAAGGATTGCAGCAACGCAGTCCACATATTTTGCAGCAACACTGAAAATAACGAATACCATCCAACTAGCGCCTGAGGTAAGTATACTTGGCATCATTTTCATTCCCACAAAGGCCACACGCTGGACCATTCCTTAGGATGCCAAGAAATGAATCGGAGAAACATCAAGGATCACCTCTGCTACCGGGAAAAGTGAGGTTTGGAGATTTGGGGGTGTCTGGAGTTTGATCATGCAAGTCGCATGGCATTGTCCCTCTGGGTATTCATCAACCCGAATCACCAGAAATCGCCCACATCATCCACATCATTTGCAATATCCGAATCCTTCCTCAATTTCATCCTCATCATTTCCATTAAACCGTAAGGGCGCAATCCGTAATCCGATTAATCCGTACTAAGGATTGAAGATTAGAAGCGAACTGGCCGGTTTCAAGACACTTGAACCAAGCTCTCGGACCCCCAGTTCCATTTGCAGCCGCTGCGGCATCACCGTGCCAAGCAATCACCGAGCGTCTTATTCTCCGCTCGCATCAATCGAACCACCGCGGGCCGCAGTGCGTTGCCCAAATCCTTCAGGCTGGCGCCCTCGCTGTCCTGTTCCAACCTCGGTAATTGAATAACCGCAACAGGCTCCCCCAAACAACATAGCAACCAGGTTGGGGAAGGAAAAAGTAGAATCTATAGTGACTAGTGATATATTGATCTAGTACAACCCACATCAAGAACTGCATTTCCACTTCCGTGAGAACTTCCACATGGTGTCACATGAGTGAAGCAATGCTAAGAGGATTGAAACACAGCATCCATGCAAGTAAAGACTATCTAACAAATCCCATGCAATCCCGAGGTCATCATCATTGATCATAAATCATCATATAAAATCATCATATAAAATCATCATATAAAATCATCATAAATCTGGGTTGCTAAATATTCAACCCACCCTTTTTTCCAGTGAAGTCGTTTCAGACCCTTAGAAATTTGCCTAAATCTGTGCCTCGGCTATCTTCAGGTGCAGGCTCTTCAACTTCATGTCCTATTTGATATGTAATTTTCTACGTTAAGGATCTAAAAACAACCTGAAATATCCTGAAAGGATATTTGTCGCCTAGCATCTATGGAACCTCAGCTGCTGATATTACTTGTGAAACCTTATGATTTCACCGTGGAAAACTCGGGATGCTTCATGGATTCGAGCAGTTATCAGCTTTCAGAAGGCACCTTGATGAACCTAAAACCAACTCCTCTCACCAGGTAACCATTGCAAAAAGGCCCTGCGCACCACACCTTTCTTGCCAAGCCTGAAGTTGTTGTGAAGACGTGGGGTCGTGGTGAGACCAACCTCCTGAATCTAAAAAATATTGCACCTGTGATGCTTCGAAGACTGTTGTGCGTTTGGGCTGCTACGTAGCTTCAAGTCTCTCTCTTCCGGAAGCTAACATGAAGGGTTCCTAATTGACCCCAACACACCGACCATGACAAGAAGGTTTGGAACAAAAAAACGATTAGTAGCATACAGCACAAAACAGTGATGCGTCGATGCATTTATCAAGATAAGGATCTCCAGCATCACCCACAACCTTTTAAGGTTTTGAACTGAACCATGTCCATGGGATTTGAGCGATCTTGCTTAACTGACCCAGTCCTAACGGACTTTTGCAGCCAATTGCCATCTGTAACGAAGCAAATATCTCCGTGTTTGGCTGCCAAACACCCCGATTAAACTCATACAGTCATTCAGCAAGCAGCCATACCTCCACCACTTCACAAAACCATCAAACACCTACTGCCTACTACTGCCATAACTATATACTCAAAACAACATGGAAAAAGTACAGTACCATGTGATGAGTAATCCTCCTGTAAATCCTTTTCTCAGCATTCTTGTTCATTTCTCGTTTCCAACATGTCCTATTGCTTAACTGCTGCTCAAGACCAAGTGGCACAGGATTTGGGCTTAGCTCACCACCAGGTCCAACGATCTTCGACTCGATATATCCCGAGTCATAACACCAACGAGCAAACTCAAAGGAAAGCCGCGCAATAATGGCGGCCGCCTAAAGTGACTGGGGGAGTCATATGCTTGCTTGCCATCGTTGGTGCTTCGAAAGATTGAAAATAAGAAGTCAGTTGAGTGACCTTAGCCAACCAGAGAAATGGACAAATACAATTATTATCAGTAAGCAACATTATGTTCACCAATGTTCAGCATCATTTTTGGGCAAACATATCATAATATTGATAATATTGCATCATCTGGACATTCACCACTTCCAATGGCATTGGCAACCATCACCTCGCCTCCTTCTCCAGTTCTTCGTTCACCGTAGGCGGTGGTCGCTTTGCTGGCGGAGGTGGGATGTAGGCTTCGCCCGACACCGTCACAGCGGGCTGCAGGTCCCGTGGGCACAGGCGCTCCAAGGGGCGGTCCAAACTAATAACGCCTGAGGGATGGTGAAAGCTTTGGATGAAAAGTTGGAGCTTTATATGCCTCAAAGACCCTAACACACCTAGTTTAAGGTGTCACTTCATCCACTTTCATGGCCCGAAAAAAACACGTTCAAAGTTTGATTCCAAAATCATGTCAATTCCACCCTGCCCCACCTTTAACATAGCTTCGACAAGGTTGATATGCTGCCGGCCACTCGCTCTCTGGAAATTCTCCGGGCATGGCTGTGTCCACCTGCGTCAGATAGGCCCGGAACTCCAATTCAGGGCCCTTGCATGGAGCCAACAAGCGACGCAAGTCCACGAAGGCATGGGCATGGTGCCATCGAGCCAACTTGCCATGGCCAAGCTGAGCATCCGGAAGCTCCTTGTAGTCCAGCAAGGTGTCTTGACCTGGAGTGGTATGATTATTTCGAAGGTGTAATGGGTGCAAAACACCAGAGAGGAAACTACTGGTGAATCAGAAGTGGCTTTGATGTTTTACCATCTTATTTGTAGCCTGTAGCTTAGTAGGAAGAGAGTACGTGTGCATGTGGAAAGCATCAGTTTACCTGGCTCTTGAAACTTCAATCGGAGACCTTGAAGCAAGGAGACATTTACCCTGTGGCACTGAAATCATTTCGGCAAATGGCCTTGCAGTGTTGGAAACATGTAGAGCCAAGTGCCATCCGTTTTGCTCAGCGCATCTTGTACCGGATTTCGTCCCCGGTCATCACCCAAGGTGTTCAACAAGCGTTGGAGCCACTCACGGCCGCGATAGGCAACCTGCACTTTGCCCGTGTCGAAAAGGACTTGTGGTAAGTTCTCCTCCGGCAACGCTTCAATGGGGGTTCAACGCGGGTTCATTGGTAAAGGTTCATGAGAAACAATCAATGACATCAAGACTTGAGGCATAGCAACCCTGATCCTCGGACCGTAGGTTACTGTTGGGTTTTTCCATCTGAGTTGGACTTCCCCGAGTTCACTCCCAAATGCGTTCGTTTGGGGACTGCTGACCTCTGCTTTGCAGCTGTTGTAATCCAATTTATTAGTTCATTATGATGCCATCAGCCCAAAACCTCCACGCCCCACTGATCTCCTCTGCTTCTTGGAACACTTCTTCGGCATTCCCTTCGAAGAGGGCCCTGAAAACGTTGGCTTCGATACCACCGAAGCCACTTTCAATGAAGCGCCGGCAGTTGGCCAAGCGTCGCCACTGCGCTGCAGCGTTCACGGCCGGTAGGGAGGAAAAAGCCAAGGCATCCAAGGTGCCAACGGCTGCACCATCCTCAATCGAAGGATGAAGAAGGATTGTTGTGGGTTGAAATGGCAATGGATTTTAGCATGGTTTAGAAAGTCAGGAAAAAGAGTAAAATTATACGGTCGGAGAGAGACTGAATCTGACAATCAGAAATCTCTCTTGCTTATTATTTCTTATCATTTCAAGTGTTTGAGCTTCGCCACTCACTCAACTCAACAAGAACTTCAAGCTCATTGCTGATGGATGTTGGATAGGGAAAAATCCTTTGTTCCTGTCTCTTGACGCTTTCGATCTTAATCGAAGATTCATGTCATTCATGTTGGTTCGCACATGGATTGTGTCACCATTCCCTTCAGGGGTATTTGCGAATGTTGCGGGTACGTGTTGTTCCAATGTAGAGATCATGTGCCCCAAAATTGCTACCGGGACTCCAAGATGAAAAATAAGCACTGTGCGCTGGGTGCTGAAAGACCTTGCCCTCCCTCACCATCTTCTACTTGGCTGAGGCCTTCCACAAACCTTGGATGTGTAATGGTAACGAAACTTTGCCGTCCAACGACGCCGTCATTGCACCATCATCATCATCATCATCATCATCATCATCATCATCATCATCATCATCATCATCCACATCCTCATCAACAACATTGCCACCTGACTTGTCAATGAGACGTACTCGCAATTTTCAAATAGAAATTGATATTGACATCTTGCATCCACAGAAACTCGTGGCAGTTGACACTCTCCACTGGTTCCTCTGCATTCGGGAGCAGCTGCTGCAGCGCCAGCTGTCCCTGCGTAGCACCAGGCAGCTCAGCGGAGCCATGCAGCAACAACTCCTATGATGGTTGGGATGCATCCGGCAAGGTTTGTTTGTGCTCGCTTAGATTTTGATTCCCAGTTTTGGAATGGAGTGGATTCAAGGCACTTTTTAACTCCACTTCATCTTGTGAAGTTGTGATTGTCCAAGTATCCAAATGAGGCTTCTAGATCGTCTCACGATACGACTACTATCTGACGATGTCCAAACCAGCATCTAAGGAGTGATGACCATAAGGACACTAATGGGATGAGCACTCCCAAACCACCTTTAAGACGACAAGATCACCATGAATCATATCATCATCTCTCATCCAACCATGATGGGTCTCACCTATGTTTCCATATCTTTCAATGCAACAATCCATGATGATCCATGTTTTTGCCCTGTTCTCCTCCAACTTGACCAACATGGAAGGCACTTGCTCCGATAACTCCAAGGATTCCAAGGAAAGGAAGCTCCGATGACTTAATGACTCTGCACCTGCCCGTTGCGCTGTTGCTTGGTGGAAAATGATTCAAATCTGCGGGGGGGTAGCATACCTTAACTGAAGAAAGCTGAGATGATTAAATTAAAAGTAGACGTCATTCTTGTTGGGCGTATAGATGCAGGGAATAAACCACCATCTGGAGCAATAAAACCTTGGGAGGTAGGATCGAAATTCACCCCAACTCCGATGCCAAGCTCAAGAAAAAAATCGCCAAAACTGCAGTTCTACTTCCATCAATTATGAGAAAACGCCACCAAATTCAAAAGGCTCCTTGACATTCAATATTGCTGCAATCAATTTCAAACCCATCTTTCCCGTGAAACCCATCCACGTGTCGGCCTTCTAAGAGCTGTGCAAAAGTGAAGGCCAATTCTACTCCAACAGTATCTGCCAGACCCAAGCGTTGAGCTGCTGCCAGGAAGTTCTCTTTGCTGATGCTGCCGGTCATTTGGTCATCTACTTGTTCCTCATACACAATGGACGAACCCAAATGGAGCGGGGCATAAAAGGGCTATTGTGGTGGAAGAAAATACTTCTTGCCTTTCTGGATTTGAGGTAAAAAGACTAGGGAGGAGTTTGCGAAAATCTGCTGTTACAACATGCATGTATGATCCAGTATGTATATATAATATATAATGCCTCGATCCTGATCGTGACCAACCTGCACATGCTTCAGCTACCTCCCACGGGCCACCCGTTGCAGCCATGTTTTGAGCCAAGCATCCAGCAATTTGGCGAAGGAACCTCCTGAAGCTGCTACCAACCATTTCACCTCGGGTCAAAAAATTTGGGCCTTCCCCAAAGCAGACGCAAAAGGGGTGCATCTCCACACGAACCTGAAACCGTAGGACCATACTTCCAACTAGTTCCAGGATGTCTTCATGTCATCCCACATTTGCTAAGGATCCACCAGCGGTCGTCAACTGATGAAGCATCAAATTTGGTACACACTGACTACTCTGCAGGCAATAGCAGCACACATGTCATCTAGGAAATTCCTGTTGCGTATTTCACAGGTGGAACTGGATACTCACATCTCACTATATATTATTTGCATTGAAACGTGTGTTTACATGATTACATTCATTGATCCATGTATATAAATCTCAAGTCATCCACCGAATCACCCCCACATCATCACCACCACCACCACCACCAGCATCATCATCATCATCATCATCATCATCATCATCATCATCATCATCATCATCATCATCATCATCACTCTTATTTCGTAAAAACCCACTCCTCGCATGTAAATCACCAATTTTGATAATTTAATTCCAAACAAAACTTGACTGTTGAAACAAACTACAACTTCAAAACTTTCAAACTTGGCCATTGGCAAGCTTCAGTTTTTCGAAGTTCCAACAAACCTCAGACAAGTCACAGCCTTGCATGCAGTGGTCATGTCGCTTTTGCGCTTCTCCACACTCAAGACGCGAAGATCTTCTCGAGAGACTGATCCCGTCCGACTGGTGTCCAAAGAGACGAACAAAGCTTCCACCTGATAGCCGGAATGTACTAAGAATCCAGAAACGGCAATGGCTTGTCCTTTTTGCCATTGTTAAATGATAAACAAGTACCTAAGCATGTTTGGTCCAGACCTGAAAGTGTCATCATTTCAATATTTGGGTTTCAGGCTTTCAATTTGATGTTCATTGTGATGATGATGTGAACGTCTGGGTGAACTATCATTTCACTGCTATGCCGCTATACAGTGCATGAAGCTGAGTCGATTTCAAATGTCTTGCCAGCAAACCATCAAATGCAAAAGAGGTCGGTTGAGGTCTGGAAGGTCAGTTGTGGCTTGCTCAAATGAGGCGAAACACCGAGCAATGCGGGAAGGTTCAACCATACTTTCGACCCTTTCAGCAGGTGTATGTTGTCCCTCCTCGGCACAAAGCCCTAAGTCCCAAACAAATCGAGCTGGATAGTCTTGCATCCAAACCCGAAAGTATAGTTGCTCAACAGGAAGTTCAAAGTTCCAACAACTGTCGAAGACTTCAACATACTGACTCAAGTGGCGCCCAAAACTGAACAGCTAAATTCCAAGGGTCCCCTAATCTGGAATTTGAGTTTAGCATAGTTTAGCATCTTGGCACACCCAGAAACTACAAACGGGAACAACACACCGAGCACCATGTTGACCCACTGGCCTCCTCGGGTGTTTTGGAAAGGCCAAGGTCCTGGGTGCGACAAAGCTTCGCAGCATGGGATATCACTAACTGCTGACTGCTGACTGCATCTACTGCGCCTCAATGCTACAAATAATGCACAATAAAGCTGGTACTGCCACCTGGAACAAACATGAACCTGGATACAACCTGGAGGAAACTCAGTTTGTGAACATCCACCATGAAACAACAGAAAATTGATCAATTTCATGAAAGGCTTCGTGGATACATGATAGCCACACAACACTGTCTGTCCCAGGATTTGCTTTGGAGGGATAAAAACTATTGGAAAGCCGGAGTTCTTTTTCTGGGATCAAGGGGTGCCATGCTCAGGTTCCATGGAGGTGTGAAAAGATCATCCAGAAGTACACATAGTACTGCAGGATCTTCTTACCCGAACCAAGCACTAAGCAGATCAAATCTACTCTTCCCCCAAGTAAATGTGTGTGTAACGTATCTGGTGTCTCTGACGTCAAAAGCCAAAACCCCCAACCCCAACGCCTCTCCACCGTTCCAGCCCTGAACCCTCCTCGATGCCTTTGGCGAGACTTTCGCGTGTCAACACTCCGTCGGCGGCTGCGTCCATATCGCTAAACGCCATCTCCAGACTCTCGTGCTTCTCAATAAGGGCACCTTGTATAAGGGATCGTCCACGTCAAGGGTGGTTCCTAAGATTTGCTGTGGTTATTTTCCAGCTAACTTTGAGGGTCTCTTGCTGTTGACCGCCTTGTTTATGCTGAGCCAATTGCATGCAGTAGTAGCCCTGAATTTGCGCAACCCGGATATGCTAGATGGTTGGGAAAACATATCTAAAACCACACCTGAATGAAGCATCTTTGTCCTTACCTTTCGCTTCACTATAACAGGATATCTTTAACATTTTCTTTAACTTTATAATGTACATAGTTGTATATCATAGAGACTTCCCATACCTAGTACCTCTCCTCTAATCCCATGTTGGACGTATTTTTCCTGAAAAAAACCAACAACAGCCGTACCATTTGAAGGTCCGGTCGCCAAGGTGCTATGCAACTCTAAGAGTTGCTCGGTTGAGGCGGGCAAATGAATTTCTTGTAGTCGCAAGAAGTCATGCAAACCTGGCACTGTGGATAGGGTTGGTTGCTAAAGGGAAGGGTGTCATTTCAAAGGAATGGACTAAGAATCTTTAAAAAAATGGGAAAACACTGTCACTGAGTCTTGGAGTTTCTTCACAGGTTGACTTAGGTACTGATGCATATCCTACAGCCAGTAGCTATGTAGATAATCATTTCATAACAATCTTAAGATTCTTAAGATCAAAATGCACCATCTGCATGCCTGGATTTCATCTTTATCTTTGCCTCTACTGAGCTACTATGCACCATTCAATAATTAGTACCCAACAGGTAAAGCTCCGAACGCTGCGACCATACAGGTCTTGAAAACACTTTCAAACATGCTACTGTGCGAATCATAGATTTCCCAGATTTTTGGTGGGACTATTCCTGCAGCAACTCCGGAACCCACACCGAGAACCACATTTTTGCAGGGAGGATGTCAACTATTTGAAGCGAGAGGCCAATGCGACCTCCCAATCCTGTGCGAGGTCGGCAAAGAAAGCTGAACACGGCTGGGCCATCGGTGCGAGCCAATGGATAGCCTGCACGCATGAGGCCCTCCTGGCAACAACGGCAGGTTCCTGAAACAAACCCTGGCAGGAAACCTCTTGGACCAACAGTCGTCTAGGATATACCCTTTCTCCCAGGTTTTAGCCTTAAGTGTGGGTGTTTCAATGTCTTCGTTGATGCAGGCTAATGACGTGTTGCGGGTTGTTGTCATGTGTGCACTCGTTCGCCTGCTATTTTGGAATACTTTGGACGCGATGATCTGCAAAGTATGCGACCGTATCGGAAAATAACTGCGCAGTCACGAATATCCCTCGTGGTTGTATGCAGCTGCATATATATAATAGATATCACGTTTCCATGGAATCAAGCCACCCACATCCAACTCAATCCAATCTCTGACGCATCTGGCCGAGTTCCTGAAACTCCTCCGTGCCAATGTCAAAGGAAATGTCAACCTGAAAACGTTTGGTCTTTCGGACGCAGAAACGATATCTGCCACCTCTTCAATTGCACAACTTGAGATGTCCACGATCCAAACCAAAATGATAACCAGTTGGAAATTTCAAATACCAGTATAGTAAGTTGCATTGACCTTTACCAGTACGAGTACTATCCCCTTGGGAGTATTTTCTAGTGGACATATTTTGCTTGTTGATGGGTTCATCCATGAATTCATTAAGCAGTCAAGCATAATTGGAAGGCATTCCGGAGTGTAGACATCCTGAAATCATGGTCAGGTCTTTTGTAGGGTTTGCGTGATCGATAGCTAGATTGTATGCAAATGTGTTAGAGGAAGTTACGTAGCTGCTGATCGAGTAAGTGATGTGATGTTGGTATGGCGCTGATCGCATCAATACAATCAATGAGGCAAATACTGGGCCTGTGAAGGGAACCAAATCACTGTGCCTCAAGTTCATCTAAAATTAAGGCTGATCTTTTACAACCAACTTTCACCCTCAAAGATGTACGTACTCTCGGCAGCGGGGGAGAGTGCATTTGGCACTGCCGCCATGAATCTGGGGTCTAGGTTCGATGGCTTGGATCACCATGACACGATGACTGGTCTTTACTGAAACCCTTGAGATTGGAGCCTTGGCACCAAAACTTAGAGACCACAATCTGCAGATACATCTGGTCACTCAAGCTACTCTATCCACCTGAGAAATGTGGCCAAAAAAAATTGGGTTTATTCCCAAAATCTCCAAGTACCTTTCATCCTTGCCTCTGATTTCAACTAACCCTCCATGTCCAAAGCCAATACAAACAGTATCGGTCCCAGATTAACAAACATTCAAACACTCTGACATGTACAAGAACATCAGTGTAGAAAAATCATGCAAACACTTCGAAGAACAAATGCAATTTACAAATAAACAAAAAATGAACTTAAATGAACGAAATCAAATATCAACAAAAAATATCATCAAATATGATATATGAAAAAAAATCACATAAATACAAAAAAATAGATAATGAATATCTTCAACATCCAATCTCCTCACTTCTCACCCTCTCAACCTGCGGCGACTCAGGCGTCTGCGGCTCAGCTGATGGGTCCTCAGCCTCGGGCGCTGCGTCGTCGCCCTCCGGTGCTTCCGGGAGGTCCACGTGGGGCAAGGTGAGCTGCCCCCCATTGAAGTCGCAACCCAACAAGCGCACCGCGTAGCGCAAGGGATGGCTTTCCAAAACGCCTTCCGCCTCAGGAATTTGCTTGAGAGCTGCGGCAGAGTTGCCGCAAGTGGTTTGGAAGGTGGAAATCTATAAGGCAGGTGTCTTTATAGATCTGTTCCATATCAAGAACGATCATAAATACACGGAGTGGAAAGTTTTGGCAACAATTCTTGATGATCCAGAAAACCTACACACTACACAAATGACAGCCCTGTACCTCCCAAAAGGATATAAAATGATGACATGGACAGGAAAAGTGGACATATATATCACACAATTCTGAAGCATGTGGGACATGGATAGAAATGGAAACTCAATTCCTTCCTCTCCGAGATGCAGTGCCGAGCTCTGGCAATGGTCCTCCTGCTTCTAACAGCTTCTGTGGCAAATGGTAAATGCCGTCGATTCGAGTTGTCAGCACTGCCCAGTCGTGCAAGTCCTCAAGAACTTTGATGAAACAAAACCTAATGTGATGTGATGGTGGTACAAGCATTCCTATAGTTTAATTATCCATATAATGTCTATCATCACATGCGAATCTCTTTGCATGCTTCCTTGCGCTTCAGTAGCGAAGCAAACTTGTGCATACACTCACCTGCCTTGCCTTGATCAGACTTGGGGTCTTTGGGACCTGGGCCCTGCCTCCACAATGCTCTTATTGAAACAAGTGTCTTCAAAAAAAACATGCAGCATCTAACCCAAAGAACATACGACATGGTAAATAGTATGGTGGTGAAAGCGTCTCAACTCCAATGAAAATCCATGGGCATTGACTCACATTCACCCGATGTTGACCCCTCCTCAGGACACAAAATCCGACCCATGGGAGCAGCCGTGGAGATCTTGAGGAGGAGGCGACCAACAGCAGGCGCCACAAACTGCGGTGTTTCCTCTTCTGCAACCTCCTCCTGTTCCGCCTCCGCCTCTCCCTGCGAAACTCGCGAACCCATCATCTGATCTTGGATTGGCATAAGGCAATTGGAAATTTTCCAGAACATCCTATATCTAATGTCTTCAACGGTTTCCAAGGTGTGCAATTTTCTCTGAATCCATCATTCTAACAAAACGTCTTCATCATGCATGCCAAGTTGAATTGCCACCTCCATGAAACAACCTGAGTCGCAAAACCAAACCAAGGCGATGTGAAAAGTCACCCGAACTCACTAAGAGTTTGTCTTTGTCTTTGTTTGAAGAACTTGTTCGAAATTTGAAGCTTCTGTGCCATCCGGAAAAAAATCTGGAGCTGACATGGAGCTCACAGAATACAATAAGATCAATCACGACCAAAGTACCACCCCCTCTTCCCGCTTCCCTGATGCACCGGCTCGCCTCAGCCGCCGCCGCCGCCGCGGCCGCTTCCGCCTTGGCGGCTGCCTCAGCGGCCACGCGTTCGTCGAACTCGGCCCGCAGCTCAGTCATCAGAGCCTGTGCCACGAGGGGCGATAGCTTCCTTGTGAGACGATGGGGTTTCCCGGGATGCCTATAAACCGCACAAAATAGCAGATGATGGAAATCACAATGAAAAACCTTGCGTAAAACATCACCTATCATGATCACAGCTGTAACTACAATTAAATTATAGGTGCCTAAGTTAGCAAATAGAATCAAGTTGTAATCAGTACAGTCCACTAGTTTGGATACAAATGCTACAACTAAATTAAACGCAAAAAATCCAACTGGCTCACAAAATCCACAAGAACTGTCTGCAGAATGAATACTTAAATCCGTTGTGCACACCCAGTTTGCTGAGCGCAACTTGTCAACAATCTGCCAAGTTCCGAAGAAAAGTCCTTCCCCAACAGTCGTGCAACCCTTCTCCATGTCATGAAGGTTTCTGTTGATATCAAGTGATTCACGATGTTATTGACAAATGGCCTGAAAGATCAGCTTTCCAAATATCAGAGGCCAAAAATCAAATACAGTACAAACAAATACTTGTAGCCTGATTGAAAAGCTCATGAAACTTATGAAACTTCCAATTGTGTGTTCCACTGGTTCCCTGTCCTAAAACATCTGGCTTGAAGTACGAGACAAATTTACAACTCAAGCTGCCCAACAGCAAAAGCAAAAACAACAGCCTCTGACCACTGCAACTCAAGATCCACATCCTTAGTCAAACGAAACGCACATCTTTCGGCAAAACAAAGATTTGATATGGAGAAACTTGGTTAACTTAGTTGCAGTAGATGATAAATACATGCATGTTTGACATGAATCACCAGTATGATAGCTTTGCTTACAAGCTATCTTGTTACAACAACCTGACAGGACAAAGCTTTGCATGGACCGCTGCGGCCGCATTTGGCGCCTCTTGCGCTTCAAACACTCAAGTCTTGGCTGGATCCCCAGTACCGACGGGGAGTCCTGGCCTAATTTGAAGGGATTTTGGCTACGGAAAACAAATAGCTGATAGCTACTGACCAAGACATCACAGCTACAAAGCTGTACAGAGCCGGTCAACGCATCAACAGAAACTATGGATGAAATGTACAAATTTCATCAACCTAGGCCAGAGTTCGCATCGGATCTGGCGTCTTCTGATTCTTGTACTTGTACAAACTGCTGAGGGTCTTCCAACCCAACTTCAAATCACCTACAGGATCATTGCCCTGAACTGTCTTGTAGAGATAGGAATCAAACGTCACCTTCTGGACATACTCCTCCTCGCAGAGTTCCACAAAACTTTCACGTGCAGCATCGCTGGTGTAGAAGATTTTCTGCAGCAAATCAAGCACCAAATAGGTAGGGCCATACTTGCCTGTCTCCACTTGCTGCTGAAGGCAGGCTCATGATGAATTTAAAAAAGGCAATCAACTGGCAATCAACCGAGAAACTATCTTGACGAAAGAAGTATGTGCAAATGCACAAATGCCAGTACTTCCAATAGAACAATGCCTATCTATTTAACATCATGCTGTAAAGAATAAATAGTATACAATTGTTTGTATATATACTTACGTGTGTATCATATATGCATACGAGACCTAAGTAAACAAAACACCAAGGAAAGCATTTCTCAAAGCAAACGAAGTTGCCATCCCACTCACGCAGGTGTTCCATCAAGTCTGCCTCATCAATCATGCGTGAGCCCTGCTTGGAATTCTTCACAATGGTCTCCGCGCACATGCGCCCGCTCTTGGCGGCAAAGTAAATACCTTCACCGGAGCACTTGGTCACATAACCAGCGGCATCTCCGACCAAAATGGCACGGTCCTTGACTCGCCATGGCCTTGGATGCTCAGGGATGGGATGAGCCTCGACTCGAATGATGTCACCTCCTTCAATGCGTGGGGCAGCTCGTTCGCGGATACCTTGCTGATACCGCTGGATGCCTTTCTTGTCCACCACTGTGCCAGTGCCAACGGCCACATGATCACACTTGGGGAAAACCCAGGCATAGAAGTCTGGTGACACATCTTCACCAACATACATCTCTGCCCTATCCTTGTAGTAATCCATCTTCTGCTCCGGAATGCGCATTCGCTCCTGGAAAGCAATGGCATATTCATAGTCTCCAGCTTCGATATCTTTGGCCACGCGGCTATTGGCCCCATCAGCACCAATAACTACATCAACTTCCAAGGTTTTCTTGTCACCCTTGCGTGCATTGCCTTCCTCACCCTCATAATCATTGTAGGTCAACACATAAGATTCACCCTTGTTGGTTGGAAGGGTCATGCCCAGGAAGAGGCCGTTAATCAAAGTGGCACCATTCTTTTTGGCACGCTGGCGAAGGAAGTCATCCAACACTTCACGACGGACCATCCCGATGAACTCATCATCCTTCAAAGTCTGACCAATCTGAACCTCTTTGTTGGTGGGTGAAATCATGGTCATCTTTTTCACCTGGCGATCAACGATGTCCTTGGGCAAATCAAACTCATCAATCATGCACAAAGGAATGGCACCACCACATGGCTTGCAGTTGTCCAACTTCCTTTCAATAAGGAATGTTTCCACTCCTTGCTGTGCCAATGCATCAGCTGCACTAGCTCCAGCTGGGCCGCCACCCACAACAGCCACACGAAGCTTGCGTCCTTCTGGAAAGGAAAGTCCTGCACACACCACCACCTTGGCATCTGCTAAGGACCTTGTCTTCTTCAGCCCAGTGACCTTGGCTCCTGCGAAGCGGTTGCGATTCTGCCTTGTTGAGCGACCTGCTGCCAGGGCCGTGGCTGCCAGGGCACTGGCCGCCAGTCCCATGGTGCCGGCACCACGCAGCGGAGCTGTGGCTGCTGGTGGCGCCACAGGTGCAGGGCCCGTCACAACTTGTGGTGACGGCACCGTTGGTGCCACGAGGGGTGCCATCAAGCTGCACATGGTTGGAAGCGTGAATCAAAAATGCAGGGAGCTTGGCAGCTTGGTGCTTGAAACTGCAAGGAGCAGCTTTTTGATCAACTGCAAGGGAACTGCAAACACTGTGAATTGTGTATGCTAGTATGATTCATTTATGAAAGCACCATAAGAGTTTCTATGTTATAGATTTGATGTTCATGTCATGAAGGCATGGGTCTAGTCAAGCATCATGCACCTCACCATGCAACACCTCTGGACCTGTAACAATAGGACAGAACCAAACAGAACCACTGCAGCTTTGGACCGCCTGTTTGACTGCCCCCCTTCCCAAATTCCCCTCCCTACGCAAGTCCCAGGGTCAAGACTGGCAGTGTCATGGATCAACGCAGAAAGTTGCAGAGATGCTTCTCCCAACTCCATGGGCGTGGCACCCATGCGGAAGAGCTTCACACGCAGCGGCGCACACGCGCTATCTAGCAAGCGCTGCCTTTGGGGCAAGGTCAATAACGAAAATGATGTTTGTATACAGTAGGGGGGCTGCTATTCCTTTGGTTGCGGCGGTTTTCCAAAAAGATCATGAATAGCTAGTGACCTAACTTTAGTGGATCCATCTCTAACTTCGATAGTCCACTTAGCTTCTCGAAGTGGCGAAATGTCCTATCGAAGTTTCAACCCCCCTTTGACCTTCAAGCTGCTTTTTCATGTCTGGAGGGTCCAGGGAGGATATGCTCCAACAGAAATTTTCCCAGGAGTTTCCCCTATGTCAATTGGTGGCCAACGGGGTCACCAATGTGCTGTTTCCACCGTGGCACCGTTCTGCTGCAGTCTTGCAGGGTCTGGCAATGCGACACACCGCACTGGGCGGATCGATAGAGGCTGGTCTGGAGTCCTCCTCGTGCCGTTGAAAGGTTGCGACATGGTAGTGAAACAAATTCATTTGCTATTCAATCTCGCTATTTCGACCTGCCTTTAATATCAGTCATACTTACGACCAGTTGATAATCATTAATCATAAATTTACATACAGCCGGTTGAACAGAATTCTGCAAACTCATCAAGTGTAAGATGTTCATGCTGGCCTCGCACCAACTCAAGAATCATCCAACTAATCAAGATAAACTGAGGGGCTGGAAACTTTCTGACCAAGCTTATTGGATTTTGTTGTTTTTGTTTGGCTTCTCCAAATTTGGTTTCACGGGAGATGTTCAAAATATTCGAACTCATAGATCATCTTCACCTCATCAGTCCAAATGAGTACAGATGTCTCTAGATTTTGATTTTGCATCTGTATTGAAAATGTATCATATGTATCAAAAGATGTCACCTTGCTGTGCATTCCCCATGTCAATTTATTGACTTGTTGCCACACTTCCAATTATATAGCCCGGAACCGCCGCTGCCCTTTTGGTGAACCTTGTCATCTTTCTTCTTCTTCCCTTGAGCCGCTTCGGCCTGCCATTTCGAAACGCAGCTGCACGCAAGACATGCAAGTGAGAGGATCATAGGTCTCATTGATTGTTATTGGGACAATTATGAAGAAATCTTGCTGAGTGCTGAGTGCATGCATTGAAAGTGCAGACCTGAAACCCTTCTTCCTCTCAACAGTTGCGCCTCAGCTTTGAGACGTTTCGCCTCAGCCAAGGCCTCCAGGGTCTGGAAGAGCCATGGTCCCGGTGTTTCCGACTCCTTCGAAACAATGCTGGTGACAGCCATTGGGCCTTTTGGATTCGGATTTGGAGAGGGGCTTGGGTTAGGATGTGGCTGAGCTTGCGTGGGAGGAGGACAACAGCCCCTCTTATCCCCCTTATACAGCAAAATGTGTCATTTGTCGTTGAGATTTTGATTCAATGAAAGGGCAGGGATAGTAAGATATAGTAAGCAGCAGAGCCATGACGAATTCCACAATAGTCTACATATCTACATGTCTACATCACACAGCACAAGATATAAATGTACAAACATCCAATTCAATTTACTGTTGCAAGTTATACTTTAAATTGCAATTGAAGCGTTATTGTTACGTGCACATCAACTGGTGATTTTGTCTCCCTCATTCCGAGCCATCTCCTCCACTTGAGCCTCCGAGGTATAGTCCTCCAGCGGGTTTACTCAGGCACTGGTGGTAGCATGGGACAAACTTGTCGACTAACATATCCGACCTTCGGAAAATGATATGTATGTATATATATATATGTGTGTGTGTACATATATATATATATATATTCCAGGCAACAACCCAATAACAACTCGTGCTTCACGTTTCACAGCCCATCTGCCCCCTTTCTGCTAGGCCTCTTCAAGGCCCAGTCCCGCCAAGGTCACATAGGTTACTTCCGGCTTTGGGAGGCCTGTGACACTTGGCACCTCGATATGAAAGACAATGGCCTGGGCAGGCGAAAATGGCAATGGAAGATTTATGAAAATGTGCAAGCATCAAGAAAAAGGCTATCAGATTCTGCCACCAAATGTTGTTCAGGTTGTTTTCTGTCCAGGACTTGTGCTGATAACACACAAGCAACCCATTTCGCTGTTGAGAAACGCCATTGGGAAGAAGTTGGATGTACACTTGTCAGGTGTTCAAGAGCTGCTTGGCAAACAAGTCTGGAACCTTTCCAATAAGTTTATGATATTTATGATTGAGAACACCTGGTAAAATGCATCCAAACAGAATAATCAGAAAAATCATGTAAATATATTGTCTGTAACTTGTGTCTTCAAGTTCCTTGGTGTGTGAAACCGGGCTGTGTCCAAACACCATCCGCACCGCCCAACCTGTTCTGCCGGAGCTTCCTCTGCCATCGTCCTGTCGAAGACCCAAGGGGCTGAAGTTGAAGACCCGCAACAAGTTCCAAGGATTGACTGCTTGCGCTGGATTCATTTAGATAAACCTATTATGATTCAACTATCCACCATAAGAAAAGTCTAGCAGGACAAGCCAAACCAGCCATCCATCGACAAACAAGGACCAACAAGCCTTAGATGTCTAGATTTTCTAGTAGGGGATTCCCAGCTTAAACTTCGCCCTGGAGCTCCATCATTCTGTCCTGCTGGGCATGATCACTCACACTGCACATGCTAATCCCAAGTCAGCCTTTGGTTTCTGCTTTCAAACTTTTCAAAAGCGTCAACTAAGACTAACCTATAGTAATGCAACTCTCACTATTGGGTTCCACCCCACCCAGCACACCTTTCTCAATAAAATCCTTTTTGATTGAACTGTACCAAGCGGTTTATGCGTGGCTGTACCGGTGTTGGATCACAGGATCTGCCTTTTGTGAATCCAATCCACACCAGAAAATCACGGGAACAAAATCACCACGACAGCCGACTTCGACATGTCAATGGTGTCGGGTTTCGGCGTCACGTGTTTTTTTTTGTTTTTCGGCACGGGCCGGTTCTTTTTGAAGCTTCAGGCACTTTGTTTAGTTTGCAGGGGTGGTGTTTCCGTCAAGAAACAACGGTCTGGCATCCGTGTTATCATTCAAGGATGCTATCATCCATGTTATCCTTATATCCAACAACAACATGATCCAACAACATCATCATGATGCACTAAACAACCCTTTTGCTACTGCACCAAGCATTATTATTGTTCAGTCTTCGGAAACACTCCAACGCTTGGAACCTCATTGTACACCATCATTGAAGGCCTTACGATCAAAGCCTGGAACCACTCGAACTGCAAGGCCCAAGCGTTGCAAGGATTGCGCCAGGCGAATCGCTTTGTTGAACTCCGGGGTGTTGGACAACACCGAGAAAAAGTGATCTCGTGCATGTTCCGCCTGGAGGTTGGAAAGTCAAATAAAATTCCCCATGAAAAGTGGTGATATCTAGTTCTTGGAGTAGAAACTGAGCAGGTTTCAATTCATAGTAGGGGTTGCTACATATTGCTACTTTTGAATACTTTGCGCCTGTAACAACAATGGATGGAACAGGAGCAACTGCAGCCCTCCTATAGTCCCAACAGTGCAAAATTCAAAATCTTCACACCTTTCGTTCCACAATGTTCTACGTCTGCATGTCCCGTCAACCCCTTCCACCTTCGTCCTGGCTTCGGCCAAGCTCAATTGCGGCAGTTCCGACATCAGCGACGAAGTCACGCGATAGACTGTATTTCTCCGGGCTTCAAAGGTCTTGTCCAACAGAAGGACCAACCTTTGGTCTTCCAATGTCAATTCATCAAATGCTTGAAATTGAGTGGAGGTTTTGAGATCTCAAATGAATTCAAATGATCTTGTCAAGCTGGAGGGTTTACTACTGAATATAAGTCATCAATGAAGAGGGGGGGGAGTTGGTTGAGGGATAAAATAGGCAATAAGCATCAATATGCTAAGTCATGTCAGGCCTCATACCATGTTGCAAAAACGCTTGGAGTATGTAATCTGTCCATGGAAAAGTGGGGTACACTGCAGATTTCAGCAAGTTCCCAAGAATCATATAGATCATATAGATTGCTAGGTTGGCTTAAACCGGACTTATATACTTACATATCCAACCTTTGCCGAGATTCTAAGCAAAAAAATCTTAAAGTTGCCAACAGCAACACAAGTCAAGCTACCATTCTGGTGGTTTCTCCACATCTTCATCCATCATCCATCTTACTGCCTCACCCATCCGTCGTGGATCAGGGCTGGAGGGCATCCCCGGTGAGTCAGGTCGTGTCTTCACCGGCGCCGGCGCCATGGCTGCGCGTCGCGACACCGCTGTGGCACGTGGCACAGCTCTTCGGGGCGCTACGAAGGTCCAACTCAGCGCGGTCAGCGCCGCCAGGGCCAAGAAGCCCAAGCAACGAAAACGCGCCATTACGGGGAGATGCTGAGATTCCAAACTTTTGATGAAAGATTAACTGCTGCAATGGTGGTGTTTTGATTATATATATGCTTTTTGTTCATTTTGGATGTTTTTGCTAGTTTTTTTTTATGAGATTTCCCGGTGGTGCTCCTGTGTGTGTTTGAATGTGCTGTGGATCGCAGGCAGAAGAAGCGCCTGAGCTAAAACGGCTATTGTTGATTTTATGAACTCCTGGGAGTCCAAAGCAGCAACTCTAACACTTCAGCTTCTCATCATCTTTTGCTGTGAGAAGCAAACAGCAAAATCAAAATCATATATATAATGTTAAAATTCATGTTACAAACTGTAACACAATATATATATATATATATATATTGATACATATACATAAATTGTATAATAACTATAATCAACATCTCTTCTATTCTCCTTCACCTCACAGCAGACTTTTGAATTCCCACCCCGAGTTCCTGGCCTTGAGGCCAGGTCGGGGGGTCGTTCAACTCATTCGCCTCGGTTGTTGCAGACATGGGAATGATGCTTGTAGTGATGGTGATGAGGGCATTGGATGAGAAGCCAAACATAATATCAGTATCCCCCTTCCCATTGGACTTGGACCTAAAACCCTAGTAAGGCCCTAGTCCTGGCACGAGACAAACTCGCAAAGCCGGTTTGGTTCTGTAAGATACGAAAATCGTGATCCAAATTGCATCACCTACATTGCCTCTGAAATGTTGAAAAGCAAGAACCTTGGGCTAACGGCAGCAAGCAGTGGCACTCAGGATCAAGCATCTCATCTGGCTTTCTCCAGTGGGTGTGCCCTCCTACGTGCCCCACTTGAAGATAGGTTGTTTTACGTATCTATATATTGTTGATCCTATTTCTATGGATAGATTCTACCCCCAGCGCAGCCAGGCTGACCCTGTTCCGTGTTTCCTCTGGCCGAACAAGTGGCAACTTATTGCGTTTCTTGGCGACCGTTAAAGGAGTCAAAAGTTTAACAGCAAATGACAGCACCTCTCCTAGACTATTGAAATCTTTTCAATCTTCCACTGATGAAATGTGATAAAATATGATGAAATGGCCAACCGAACCCAGCCCCCCCCAACATACATTTCAATCAGGTTGCTTGCGGCTTGTACAACAACCGCTCGGGAAGTTCGGAAGTCCCCACCGCTTCTATCAACGGAAGGAGCCGTAGAAAGGGCTACGGGAGAATCATGGGGTCGAGCAATGTAGCACCATGCAGGGTGAAACAAAGCTAAAACAAGATGAAACAAAAAAAGTTGTCAGCAAATGCGGCAAAATACATAAAAACGACATGCACATTCATAAAATCTTCTACTCCAAACACCTCCTTTAGCAACATTCAAGTTTCTGTGCATGTAACATCTTTCCCACTGGTGCCACCACCTCAGTTCTAGCCCCTGGCTCCCCGAAAAGACATCCTCCTCCAAGACATTCAGCAAATGTCGAACTGGATTCGGAGAACTGGGCGAGGAACAGCCAGACAACAAACCTGAAAAACTGGCACGGTAACTGGTTGCCAGCATCTATAGGGTGAGATTGCGACAGTTTCGAAACTAGAGGCCCCCTGAAGAATCATCGAAATATCGTGTGGGATTGATCATGATTGACCAATTAATAAATTAATAATCAATTCTAGCACTTTGCAGTGGTATGTCTCGGAACTGATCCCACATCAGCAAAACAAACCTGTATGGTTTTGACCCATGAACATAGTTTCCAGAGAATATACAGCAAATAGTCTAGTCAGATGTAGGGCATGTTCGATATGCAAAGCCTTTCAATGTTCAAAAAAATTGTAGTCACTTCTTGCGGACAATCGCATAACGCCGGCTTCACCCACATCCACCGTCGTCTGGCACCCCCCACTGGGACCGCTATCGAACTCGTAGCCTTGTCGTTTGAACCTCAATCCAATAGGTGTTGAGGTGGTCAAACCATAGAAGTTTGGACAGGTTCTCGAGCTGGAAAATTCCCGATGATTTTCTGGCTTTTTGAAAGTTTCAACTATGAAAACTGGGGTGAAGTTACTGTGCAGTTCCATCATTTGAAGACATGCTGTGTCCCTGCCAAGTGGGTCTAATCTAAGATGCCCCACGAATGAGCAACCTCAGAAACGACCAGGTGATGAGCACAATCATAATCGTTGGTTTATGAATCAGAACCTCCCCGACTTGAACCCTCCCCCTGAGCAGATGGAACAGGCATATCACATATACACATTGAATTCACCCTTCCTCAATGCGTAACAGGGATCTCCACATTTCCGGGAACTGGAGAAGAAATAGTATAAACATCGTGTCAAAACATCATGTAAAGAGTCGCCTTGCAAGCAACCAATACACCTCCTGTCTAAGATCTCACCCACATACCCCTGGAGGATACCCCGGACGTTTCACCAACAGTTTATGAAGGAATTTCTTCCTTTGTGGGGGTTTTGGGAAAGTTTGGGGTATCTTCCCAGGGTATGTGGGCAAAATCATTGATCCTTGGGGTGGCCAACTCCACCTGGCTGTGTATGAGATTCACAGACCAGGACCTTGCGCCCCGAGCGCGCCTTGAAGCCGTACAACAACGGAGGATGATTGGGATGGAATGCATCTACAAAAGCACGGGGCAAAAATATGATGCAAATGCTACACCTGATCATAGCCAAGAGGCTGAGCAGGTGAATAGAGATGAGAACAAACTACGTATAACATATAATTAACTATGACATGATATCAGTGGTGTATATATCAGTACCGCCCCCCCCCAAAAAAAAAAAAACGTAAATATGAACTATAGAAATATGCTACACCTATTCATTTTTGATACATCACTCTCTCAAAGCACCAAGGCCTTTCTGAACAAAAAACAGCCAAAAGTGATGGAAAGTCTGAGGCCAATGCCAACAAACCAGCACATGCCAAACCTCCAAAGCCTGAGCCTGGCAAAGCCCAACTTCGACATCAATCCCTGGAAATGCTTCCGATTTACGAAACCACTCACAACCTACGAAAATGATGGTTTATACATGTTTATACAGTAAATCTTTAATCAGGTCAATCAAGATGACACTTCATGAACCAGGAGACATCAGGCGGATTCCACAGTAGCAAAACGAAGTTTGCTGAAGGTGCCTGCCGCGCTTTGCCCAAATCATATCCATGAAGGAATAGAAATTACTACTTCTCAGCTGCTTCATCCGAATCCACATCTGCTTCCTCCCAAAAACCCCTCAATCCCAATCCTTCACATCTCATGGCCTATGACCACCACATCCACTTCACTGTCCGGCCGCGACCGTCGCTGGAGCCAGGACCGGTTCCGGCCGTGCTGCCTCTGAGGCCTCCCAGGCAAGGGAGTACATAGATCGCGGCATTTGCTTCTCAGCCTTCTGCAAAACGAGACTTCGCATGTCCAAGATCCATCCAAATCCTGCATAATTCATCATCATTCATCCTAATTCTTTGCAGTTTTCAAGGCAAAGTTCCACGGATTTTCCCGTTTTTCAGCAACCATGGCAAGCCCATGCCACAAGACTATTTTCCCTGCGCCATGCCTCTGAGCCACCTTATGCCCCAGCGCTACCAGGGTGACCTGAGAAAACATTCATGGCCAAATACGTGATTCGAATGGAATAGCAGAGATTTTCCCATACAAAACTCGATGAAACTACCATTTTGATGCCTTGCGGCCCCAACTCCTGCTGGCCAAACAAAGCTAAGGCATAGTTTGTATGCGAGTCCACTTTTCCAAAATGATTCCCTGAGTCCCCTGCGCCAAGAATGGCACCGCCAGTTCTTCGAAAGGCACTCGGTTGTTTCGGGTGCCCAAGGCGCACAGCAGTGAGCTGTCCTGAATCGGAGCTTAGGTTGAAGAGTTGCTCATGTCAAGTTCATCGTATCCCAAGCACTTTGAGTTGAAACATTGTGGATATAGAGATATGTTCCAAACATCTAGTGTACATACTGTAAAATTCTATATTGTGAATATCCGTGTCTATATCTTTTCCACTACGCCCTCCCACCGGACTTCTATATCTATCTATGTTTAATATTAATATCTAATCTATTCCAATCCAATCTAGTCTAGCATATCTACAAAGCACTTTTTGGATTGTGTCGATGGTCATATAAATGAGCTGCGGAACCATAGTTGATGGCAAAGAGAGCGAGAGAGAGATCAGTTTGTGAAAGTCTTCCAAGTGTCTGCTGCCCACCTCGACCAAGGAAAATCATGATCTTTGGCCTTCATCTCTAGAATATTCGAGCATATCCCTTCTGCATCCGTTGAATTACGTCTTGATGACATCATCTGCAAAAGTTATCGCTGGATGACTGCTCAGCGTAACATGGCAATATCTGCATACGAGGCCCCCATCAAATACAAACCAATTTTTGAATCTAATCAACTCATTCATGAAATTCCATCCCTCTACTGCAACTTCTAATGTCCAACTCCAAAAACAACAAATTGCCAGAACCCTGGGAAAAACCCTGGACCTCTGGAAGCGCCCGCACTCCTTTTTTTGTCACACGGGAATTTCTTCACTTTCATCCTCCTTCAAGGAGACCAAGGATTCAATCCAACGAGCCAATTGTGATGGATCACAAACGCCAAAGACGAAGGTTTGGAAGTGGAAAGCTTGAAATCCTTAGCAGAAAACCGTGGAAACTGCTGTGCAATTGCTGAAAAAAAACGTTTGAGAAACAAATGACGGACCGAATCCATTTAGATGTTTGCTGCGTTACTTTCATGAGTGCAGAAATACAAAATTAAACAAAGATTCCACTGTACAGACTTCAAATGTCGGTGCTCTTGTTTCTATCCCCATTATCATACATACCGATAATTCTGCCTTAGGTAAACACACACAGATTCACTGGAATACTGAACCAAAAGCATGTAACTATATCATAAGTAAGCAACCTATATTGAGATTCTCGTCACGGAAACACACGCGTCACTTCCATGAATTTGTGATGAGCAATTCCGAAACGGACATCCTCCTACAACGAGTTATGCAGATCTATCGTCCTTGTGACATTGTTGCTTCTCTGAGTCCCTGTCATTCCTCCAACATGTCAGCCAAGCTGCGTCCATCCGGCAGCAATGCGATCAATTGAAGGTGTTGCGCCTTCGTCGCGGCCTATGATGAGGGCTGCGAAGGGCCGGCATGATTCATAAAGGGGTGTTCGGCATGTGGACAATGGTTGGAAAATGGTTGGAGTATCACAACGAGAGCTCCAAAATAGTAAACCAGCTAGTGATTACACGTAATTGTTTGTGCAGCTGTTTCAGGACCAGGACCCTGTACAAATTCTTCCCAGTCATATGCCCCTGATTCTGCTCATGAAAGAACTCGTGCACCAAAGACTTGCTCGCTTGGCCCTCGACAAATCAGGACTGGTGACCATCTAGCATGGCTATGATTTATCTTATGCCTCAAGCAATCGTTCTTTAGGTCGAATGGACATTTGCTATGTCAGAGATGTCAGAGACATTGCGAAGAAAGCAACGCATCTTCTGGGGCGTTGGCCTATAGAAGGATCCTTCAAATGGATGAAATCAGAGTTTGAATATTCACATCTTTTCATACCTAACTAATTGGTTTTCTACTTGCCACCAGGCACTTGGAAGGATAGCCCCAAGAACCGAACCTCTGTCTCTTGTTCATCCCCTTCACAAGGTGCCCTCAAGGTAAACGTTGACCTTCCGCGAAAGAAGGATGCTTTGAAATGGTGTATAAGGATACTTTGCGGCATCCCCAGTGACAAGATGCTCGATGATTTTTATTCCAGTCATGGAGTTGCTGAGTGCATTGGTGTTCCAAATGATGAAGCGAACCTTGAGAGGGTGAAAGTTTCCCCAAAGGTTGATCCTTCCCTTCCCAATGTTTGGAGCCGGCCGTGTTGACCATCCCCCAGTTGAAGATCATGTACATGCAAACGCTTTCGGCGATTGTGCTAGTGCTTACCTAAACAACCTCCAAACAATTGACACCCCGCTCTTTGATTACCCAACACTCGTCCTGAATCCAGCCCTCTAGGCTCCCTATCCGACACAAAAAACGGGACAAGCAAACTTTAACCTAAAAATACACCAGCTGAGATCCTCAAACCGCATCCATTGAATCCATTTCGGCCGAGCCGTTGCTTTGTTTACATCTCCGGTTTAGCTTTCCAACCATCCATGCAACAAAAACAAACAGATGCACCTTGGAGGGTCGACCTCCTGAGACACAGGAAGTGACAGGATCTGACAAAAAACAGTGATGCCGCTGATGCCCTTCAATTTCAAAAATGGGAGTTACATGGAGTTACCTTTTAGTGAAGGAATTCATGACTGAGATGTTTCGGTCACTCGAAGGGAGGTGCATCTACTTCCAACATTCCTGAGACCGTGCAATGACTCCCTTAGGCCTTACCCAATGATGCACTCTTATTTGGGATTTTCTGGAGTGCTAGCCACGAAGGCCGGTAAGACAAATCTACTGTAGCTTTGATGGTTGCTCTTACGTCATCGGGTTGCAGGCAGCTGGAAGCCATGCAAGGTAAGCAACTGCAGAAAGCCAACACTTGACACTTTTGGGGTGCCAACTGTTTGCGGGTTGTCTTGGAAATTTCTAAGAACTCCAAACTCACAGATCACCCTCCCCATCTGCGCTGCAAGCCAAGCTTCTGTGCGCCACGTCTTCAAATGTAGGAACGCAAAGGGCTTTAGATTTCCACTGTCGCGGCAGAAAAACAGCAAGGGCCCCCTCAAAGACAACCACAGCGCCTGGCTAGTCTCAGTGTGTTGCTTGAACGGATGTTGAAATATTCAGGTTCCACAGCCACGCAAACATGCAACTCCCAAAGGATGGAAGCTATTTCTGAGAACACATCCATTTTCAGCTTTCTCTTGAAAGGACCATCACATAACCCCGCGCAACGTCACGCCAGGCACGCCGAGTTGGCAGTAGTATCCTGGCTGCTGTGAAGTTGTGCTTCTAACATTTAGACAATGTCATGACAGACTATCGCGGAGTTGCTGGGCTGAAATCTATGCCCTAAGATCTGAGCCTTGATGATTTAATTCCATGCACGTTCACTCAGGATCTTCCTCACTAAGAGGTTACCAGATTACCACTCCATGGTGGATTCCAAAGTGAGAGCTGTTCCCCACCTGCAGCGCTGAACGTGCGGTATGCCGTGCCGAGGTGGTTTCACCTTGGGTGGCCGAGAAGGGATATGGCATACCTCCAGGATCCTCTCCTTTCCCCCTAACTGGGTTACTAGTTGTGGTGCTTTGGTATTGGACATCTTCAATACCAAAAAAAAGAAAGAGGAAGAGAATGGTTTCCATGGGTCTTTTTGTGTTTCCCTCATACATTTTTGGGCTTTTAAGTTGATCCCAAAACCGAAAGTGAGGGTTGCCAATCGGCAATCGCAGGGAGTCAAACATATTGCAACATCTCAGTTTCTCTCGAGGTGACTGGAGCCATCTTGTGGTTTTATGAACGATATTTACATTTATCAACATCCATGTATTGCATGACATTAAATACAAGGTTCTAGATCCGTGACACATCACTCAATATCAATATCTATGATGAAGAAGCACAAGAGGATCCCCGTCACGTGTCTTTAACTAATGACCTTGGATTCTTGACATGGAGGTGACTCGTCATCTGGCATGAGGACAAATGTGGATGGTGCTATGCAAATCTAACATAACCAACTGCAGAAAACCTGTGGTAGCTACAAAAATTATGCTTTGTTGGAAGTACTTTAGTAGGGCGGTATCTGATATCATTCGAAAATGCCAGGAAGGATGACAAATTGACTACACAGAAAGAATCCACATGACTAAACATCCCAAGCATCATCCCCGGTAATGGTTTCAAAATATCATATCAACCAGCAACATGACCACCACGCAAAACTAATCTCCTCGACCTACAACAGGATCTTAAACTTATTCCCACCATAGCAATCATCACATATAAAAGTGGCGATTCCCAAAGTTCCAAAGTTTCGCTCAATTTGGTTGGTTGACTTCTTTGTTAGCACCTGTCTAGCAGGCCTTTTTCAAATACCAAGGAACTGATAATGCCAGTCAGTTGGATGCATTCCTTTGTCCAGCTGCTTGGGAAGCAAATCGGTGAGAATTTGCATGGTGTGAAAGGGATCTCACTTTTATCTTAAGGTCCTACATGATGAATTTTCTGAGAAGTATTCACCCATCTTTTGATTGTTTTGATAATTCTGCACAAATGATTCTGGAACCCCAAACCAGGTGTCACTGTTCAAATTTGAAATCACCCGCAGAATTATAGCAGGTATCGGTCTGTCAAGATTCGAAGGCAAAATTTGAGAGATCCATTGGTATCGGCAAAAAGGCAAAAAAAAAAATGCATGAACACGTGTGACACCATTGAAGTACATCACACCTCACCTCTGCCTCACCACTGCTTTTGAAATTCCATTCCACCCAACAAAAAATATCCCAACTCTAAGCACAGTACACTTTTGACAACATCTCCGTAGAGGATAAAACATTTGCCACCAGAGAAAAAGGGTAAAATCAACACCGTTCTTGAGCCCATACTTGCTTCCGGGGATAGCTTTGCCCCCGCTTGCTGTGCCAAAGCTCAGCAAAGTTGGTTCTGGCAAAGCCAGGGACGGAAGGTGGCAAGTCTGGCGCACCGTCAGCATGCACCTAGCGCTGCTTGTGTGCTTCGTATGCGTATCAGTGACAATGATAGTTAGAGGAATTGTGTACCATTTTGATTTGTCCCTTCAAGGAATGCCAAAACCCCCCGTTTTTTTGCCATGGGGACTTTATATACAGTACTGGAGTACTATAATAGTCAATTCTGGCTTCTGATCTTTTCCTGATGCTTTGTCGAATTGGTTGGCTCCTCAACCAGAGACCTTCTTTAGAGCCACTTCTCCATTTGCCAGTGGCAAACCAATTCCACGCATCAGGAGAAGATGAGAAGCCAGAATTGACATAGTACTCCAGTAGTGAATCAGCTGCTCTGGCATGGGCATGATCCTGCCACTCATCCGGACTTTGACTATCGCCCAAATTCTTCAACCCTAACAAGCACCATGAGGAGCCGCTCACGCCCACCTGCACCCATCCTTCTGCTTTGGCAGCAACATGCAGCCGTCCGGGGCCATCTTAGTATGTTCCAGCAGCACGAACCAGAGTCAAATATTTATATATCTGCAGAACCTGCTTTCTATGTAGGTTCAGTATGTAAACATAATTCCGAACGTACTTCTCACGTGCAAGCCAAGGTTTACAACCTGTATGCACTTGCATCTTTTTCATGTTTAGCACCTCCGACTTTTCGTGCACCAGCATTTTGCAAGTCCTGGAAAAAGCTTCCATATCACAACCTGATCCTGAGCAAGAGTCCTCGCATCACAATCATTGTGCAAAAATTAAGCGACAAGTGTTGGAACATTTTGTACAACTGATGGCTCCATTTCACCTAGATGAAAAAAAAAACCTTTGGATCATCCGCCGACATTGTGGCACAGGTTCTAACCATCATCATCATCATCATCATCATCATCATCATCATCATCTCCCTACAATTCTTCAACCATCAACCGTCAAGAAAAATGTCCCTCATGAATGGATTGGCGTGACCCTTCCAGCTCCAAATCCCGAATCAAATCGCATCCCAGCCACTGAGCGGGTTCTGCCTCGGTGGCTTCTTGCAAAAGCTTTCTTCCACATGGCTTCAAAAGAAAACAACCAGAGAAACCTGCAGAAAAACCAAATCTCTTGTAGTTTCTCCACCTCGGGCCTTGGATGGCCTTGGCCTTGTAAAATCTTTAAAGAAACGCCAAGAAACTGATGCATCAGCTCTTCCAAGGACAACTCTGGGATGGGTGCTTGCGCAATGGTGCTATACACGCTTTCCAGCAGCCATTCAGGCACATCCTCCTGGGAAAACAACCACAACCAAAAAAAAGGTCAAAGATTTGAGAGCCTTGAGATTTACATAAGGTTTATTTTGTTTTCCCCTGTTGGCGCCTTGGGTTGAAAAAAAAAACTTTCTCCTTCCCCATTCCTCTTTAGATCTCTCTATTGTCTTGCTTTTGTTCCTTTCTACTGGCATCCATCTATTATCATAAACATTCATCAAATTATTGCACGCGCTAATTATTATTTCAGGAAAAATAAGGCACCAATTTTCTGATTACATGTTTTCAATTCTTCGTAGATTCACTATCCAAAAACTTGTTTTCGATTCATTATGTCATACTATCTGTCTATCTATCTATCTATCTATCTATCTATCTATCTATCGATCTATCGATCTATCGATCTATCGATCTATCGATCTATCGATCTATCTATCTCTATCTCTATCTCTATCTCTACCTCTATCTATGTATCTATCCATCTATCTATCTATTCACCTACCAAACTCTCACAATAAATATGCACAATACTCTTGTCATCTCTTGTCACTTCCATCCGGATTCCCCTCCCGTCCTTGTTTCCACTACCTAAGGATCAGGACGGTACCCCTCCCAATGCTACAGTGTAGATCCTTAGTCCTTGACATCTCACCCGTGTGGTTGGAGGTCAAAAAACACTTTGGCCATGTTGCACTTAAGTGAATCCTACAACAAGGTAATCATAAGTACCATGATGTATTGACTGAACAACTCTGAATTCGCATTCGCCTGTGTTCAGGTATTCTTGGTTGCATTTTTTTCCTACAAATGATTTTTGCCTCGACAAGTGACGATTCAACGCCATCCATGCGTGGAAACTCATCTTCTGTGAGGCAGGCAGTGTGGCGCTGTGCAGGTTCCAGTGGAGCATGACCTCGGCTGAGATGGCCTCCATTGATAGAACGACGGCCTGTAAGTGAAATGCGTTGGACTGAAGAGAGGACGACTCGTATTCATGTCACAATTTGCGAGTATCAATATTTAAGCAATGTGAAGTTTCAATATAATCAGCAGCAATAAGTAGTAATGACTTAAGGAATTGACAAATATTCAGTCAAGTTTCACAGTGAATTCAACCGCTTAGCACCATACATCTTGGATTTTTTGTTCCAAAACCTTCTGGAAGTTCCTTGTCCCCCAGCGACTGGACCCAACCTTTGATCCTTGGAAACTAATGGGTCATAGGTTTATTTGTTATTTGCTCCTACCCGGAAGGTGATACCTCCAAAAGCTCAACTACGACTAACAAGTACTTTGTTTCTATACACAAAACAGCTTTTGAAACAATCCCATGGAAGGGCAGGAATCGGAGCAAGGATTTGCCCAAACTTTGACCTTGTGATGGGAAGTCCTTGATTCCATGTCCATCCCAAAGTTCTCACCGGTTCACCTTCCAAGTGATGAAAACACCAAGGTGCCGTGGAGAAAAAGAGCTGGTGCAAACTGTTGATGGATGGGAGAATCCTTGACTGGGCACATGCTGCCAAGTGGGCCCCGCGCAAATTCCATTTCAGCTGTTTGCAGTGAGAACATATGAGAGCCTTCGTCGGCATCCAGCTATGCTCAAAACTACCCACGGGGCCATCTCTGCAAAGAATCTCCCAAAACGGCCGTTTGAATTGAAACAGCGCTTGTCTGACGCCATCCGCACTACATAACCATCAGCATTAATTCAAATATTCAGGCTCTATATGGAATTAGTCTTATTGTCAAAATCTAAATCTATATGCTACTAATTCAGTTATTCAATTATATTCCAATATGTGTAATATATATATAGGCATACATATACATGGAAACTTTACCTCAGATCTTTCTCCAGGCTTCTCAATGTCACCAAGGCTCCCTCGAAGGCTCGAGCCTTTCACCTCCTGGTTGGCTGTAGCAGCTGCAGCTGCCACAGCAGCCTCAACAGCCTCGGCGCTGGGCGTTCGATCCTGGCAGCAGCGAGGAGTCGTGATGGCTGCCATGGCCCAGTGAATGCCCAGTTGTTCAAAAGAAACTGTTGTTGTTGAATGTTGTGGCCATCCTGTAGAGTTAGAAGGGGTTGGAAGATGATATTTGATGATATTTGGATCTTATTCAGTCTGGCTGGTGACCCGCTTTTGTTTTTGGAGTTCAAAAGTAACCTGAGGCTCTGGTCCATCCCATCCTGATACGAAGCCCGGCACCGGGCACCTGAGCAGTCCCTTCATCCATCACATCTCTGTCAGCCACGACCTCCCTGGATCGTTTCTTGGCCAAGCCAGCGTTGCGCGCGGCACGCAGCTGCTGTCGCCACCAGACCTGGAGGGAGGACATCGCCTCAAAAACGGAGGGGGTGTCTGAAAGCAACTTCATCCCTGTTCCATGTTGAAGCATGCAGTTGTATCACTATGACCGGGGACCAGCCCTTTTGGCCATTGACATGGATGGACCCCCCACCTCGGATAAACTTCCCAGCAATCGATGCATCTTTTGCAAATCCTGGGGCATTTGCAATCCCTGAAGCCCTCGCAGGCGATGCTGGCCAGGGATTGATGAGTCTGTGAGCATAGTCTTTGACCAAGTATGCAAAGATATAGATATGATATAGATCTATATATATATATATGGAACTCTTTGAGCCATGCAATGTCATCACTGGCCTCTATCTCGGTATACATACGCAGTTCTTACAAAGCTGGCATGGCATGGCATGATTTTTTGGGTGGATGCAAAGTTGGTGCAGGACAGAAATGTTCAGGACATGCACTGTGGGGGATGTCCTCCCTCTGTGGATGGGCCGATAACCCTGAAGACATTGGTAACTCGCTTGGGGGTTGAGACGTGCCACATCTGGTGGCAATTCCAATGCAAACAACGACCAGGGCCATTCCCTCCACGCACTCCCTCCCACCTGTCCCTAACGCGGACACGATGCCCGTATCAACAAGGGAAACCTGAAGCTGGGCGGAGCAGTGTTGGTGGTTAGTAACTAAATCCTTTGACCAGAAAATGCCAACGAAACACGAGAATGTTCATTAATTTTCCAACAGTTCCAGGCTTGAAATCTATATTTTGTTTCTGGTGCCAAGGTATTCCTCACTCATGCCTCTGACAAAACGCCATCAAAGGTGCTGAATTCAAGAACTCCATCCGCAAGATTTTGGCCAAAGAAAAATCCTGCGGATCTTCACAACTGGATGGCGAATCAGCTGAAAAGCTGCAACACTTGGGATGACAATCCCAAGCGAAGCAAGGTATATATGTTCAATCCCTACATTTCTCCTGGAAAAACCTAGATTTTTCATGTTCATGTCACATCATCCCTCTACTTTTAGTTTCAAACATCCCCACCTTTGCTCTCACAAGATTTCGTCCAATTTAAAGCCGGTACTATAATGAGTCATATATGACATTGTTACACAAGCATAGTAAGCTAATACCAAATGGCAAATAGGATGAAGAAATTCCTGGATGACCCTTCAACTGCTTTACCCCCAACAAATTTTCCTTTTTTCTCTTGAGGAAGGCCAAGTTTGGGCCACACTCAAGCAGCATTCTCGGAAGGCACAGCTCCAACGTGAGTTTTCTCCGTTGCTCTCTTCACTTGGGCCTGCTGATGCAACAACTTAGCATACCACTCAAACTGAGATTGGGCATCTGCAGCCACCCAGGCATACCTGCAATTCCAAACCCTCCAAAGCCACCGGTATCACCAAGCCCTTCAAACTTGCTGGCCTGCTGTGCATGCGCTCCATTGCTTGTTGCTCCAGTTGTGCCATTGGAGCCTTGCACACGGGCTTTGTCCGTAGCAGCCTCTCCCTCGACATGGTGAAAGACCGAGATGTGGCGGTTCTTCATGTACTGACCATTCAGGACACTCCCATCATCACGCTGTTCCTGGCAACCTGTAGCAAACACTTCTTCGAACTGCTCGTTATTGGTGGTCATCACATTCCCGGGATCAGGCGCATTGGCCTCAAACAACCACTCCTTGGGCACTTCCTGGGGAACCGGCTTTTCACCTCGGCCTCTCCGTTGGGTAACATTGAGTGCATTTGGGCCTGCACTCTTTCCATAGCGCTGTTTGGCCTTCTCCCTCCGTTCCTGCTTCCGCTGCTTCTGCGACATGACCGGGGTAGCCTTCGGTTCGAAGCTTACCGATTCATGACGCAAATACTCCTGCCACCACTGTTCATCCAGCAGTTTGGAGTAAGCCTCTCCGATTTTCTTGAACGCCTCCTCCGCCCCATCCTCTTGACACTTGTCGGGGTGCAACAGCAAGGCCATCTTTCGGTAGGCCTTATTGATCTCATCATCTGTTGGACTCTCTTTGATGCCTAGAATTCCAAAGTAGTCATCTCCAGCACTGGACACCTTGTTTATGAACGCAGTCGCCTCACTCGCCATGATGCTAACGAAATCTTCGAGCTCGTGAGCCAAAAATACATATGTGGCGCCGTTAGGACCAATTACAACTGTTGGTATGAAATTGAGAGGACATCTCTCTCATGTTTTTGCAGGGGGCCCGGTCGTTTCACATTTTTGCAGTTTCGTGCATTCATTTTCATGACTTTCACTCTGACATTCACTTTCCCCGCGCCTTTCTATTCGTCTACATGTCCTGTGCATATTAACGCCTATAGTAACATTTAACACCCATACTTTCTGAACTTTCAACCCCCCAAAACCACAAAACAAAAAAAAACTTCACCTCTTCGCCATTCCTCACCGCTTTCACCAACCAAACAGATGCTCCTCACCCAAGAAGGAGGCCACCTGCAAGGGCTGCAGCCGTGCCGAGCGGATGAAGCTCACCAGGTCGATGGGATAATCGCGCACACAGCCCGAGACCACCAAAAAGGCCTTGGTTTTGTTGGTCCATGTTTTTTTAAAGGAAGGGGCGAAGATCTTTGGCTCGCAAATAGAAAATGGTGAAGGAACATTTTTTGCCAGGGCGTCCAGAGGGTTTGCCCACAAAGAGGAGCAGTGGCCAGCAGGTGAAGGAACATGGCAAATGGAAAAAGTCCAAGCGTAGTGGATGGAATTACTGTACCTATTGGATGTGATGAAGTTCCGTTGCAGTAGTTCACGGTACATAGTGACATAGGATGGTGGTGCAAATGGAGTATGTTGCAATGAAGCAAGGATTCTGCTGCTTTTTGGGCAGGATCCGGGAACCTTCGCCCTGTCAAGCTTGGCAATGGGATCAGAAAAGCATTTGATCGACCGAAGTGGAGCAAACTTGATCTTCATGATTCCGGGTTAAATGAAATTGAGGAATCTAGTCTTATCTCATGTCAATTTGTTCCACTTTTCCATGAAGAAGCTCTATCCCTCAGCCCTTTCACAAAATCATGGCTGCTAATAATCAAAGAAGTCCAGGTGCTAAACCACGACCAGGTTGGATTTCGAAAATCTGGCAGCCCAAATACGCGCAGATTTCCACCAACCTTGGATGAATGCGAGATTCAGCCCCTATTGACGAACATTTCAGATTGGACAAGAGGAAACTTACCTGGAAGGTAAAATTAGATGTAGAACTTGCACGTCCAATACATGACGTCATGGCTTGTAACAGCATTGCAGCTGTGATTTGTCAATATCTCTCGGCTATAGTCGTATGAACTCACCTTGTCATAGTGAAAGGTCGTCCCAGCGGTGGATTTCTTGAGCTGTCCAGCTTGATTCCCCGCGAACATCTTCATAACCTTTAAAGAGATTACATAAAATATATTTCAAAAATATATGCAAGATCCCAACTTGGAGTCCTGCCATGCTCCAGCTGGGACTTGTTAGAAACGCAGCATTCCGAAAACATGCCAAAACGATCCAACACCCATATTCTAGATTTTTTGGATAGTTCCAAATCTGTTTATGTTCCACATATTTTCCCTGGCATCTCCACCACTGATTCAGTCCAAAAAAGAAAAAACCATGTGAAAATTGGGTACAACATGGTACACCTTGCTATTCCATGTGCACTTCGGGGGGGTCACAACCCATTGCCATTTTCCACTTTCGCCGCAGCACTCCAACTCCAGATCTTCATCTGGAATCAGCGGTGCCCGCGGCACGAAGAAAGGTTCGAAACCTCGGTGGCTTCACCGTGGAAGGCTTCCTGGATCATAGGATCCCATCCAATGAGGTTGTCATAGCTTCCCTTCAAGTTGAGGTTTAGGGTCGCAGTTATCATTTGGAAACTTATATGGGGTTCAAAATCAGCAAAGGTATGGTTCTAGGCATAGAAACTTGAAACGAGATGGAAATACATAATGATTGAAACCAGCATCCCATAGACATAGACATAGACATGCTTGCACCGATCCTTTTGGAGGTAGCTGAGGCTTTTGAGGGCCCGGTAATTGAGCTATCAAAGGGACATCGCAGCATCTGTAGCTCCTCCAAAATCAATGCTCATCCTCCAGCATTTAAAACACCAACTCCAAAAAGTCCGTTTTAAAGTTTACATGTACAGTAATTTAATTGTTATACATCTTTATTTACATACTATATACGATTATATATAAGATATATCACACCTCATGTCACACATCATATTGGCTCTATAATCTATAAATTCCTCGCCTTGTGTTCACCCAATGCCCCCTGTGGATGATCACTCCGACCAATCTCATCAAAGCGACGAATCTCCCTTGAAGGAGATGGAAGATACGACTTTCCAAGGCCACCTGGGAAGCACGGTCGACCCAGAAATTGAGATGTAAAATAGTCAATCAAATGCGACCAAAAAACATGACAAACAATTTACAATGGATAACTTCAAAACGAGAAATTGTTCAAAATCCAGCAAAATCCAGGTTCTTTTGTTTAAAGAAGCCCAGTTTTGGCACTCTTGGCCACACCCATTTCTTGGCACCTTCGACTTGCAGCCCCTGGGCCAAATTATCAAGGTTTTCTCCCACTCGGATCGATGCCCTGGCGAATTGGCCACATGGATGCCCATGGTGGCTGGTGGAAATCTAAGTTTGGTTGATTCATACCAGGTAGCATTTACATGGCGTGTTTTTCTTTTTTTACTAAGAAATTTGGATGAACCTGGATGTGGAGCCGCATCCGGTTTGCCGCTCCTCAAATAATTTCCAGCGTTTATCAGGAGGCTTTCCAAGATTTGTCACAAAGCCTTCCAAGATTTTCCAAGGAAGAGACGCTTAGCGGAATCTTTAGTTCTTCGAGAACTAATCACTGATGGACATCACCTCGGGGGTTTTTCTTGCGATCGATGCTTGAACACTTCCACCTCGCCTCTCCTCCAACAGCTCGATGCCTGCCCAGTAGGAGGAGTATTAGACAAAACCTTGTAGCAACCCTGGAAACATGAGGGAATGAACGCCTGAAAGTGGCGAATCTGGGCTCTCAACCTTGAAATGGAAGGATGAAGGATGGCCAGTTCTTATCAGTTCTTGCTAGGACTCTTCTTGACTTCTGGGGGAAGCTGTTTCTAAACTTGCTAGTAGAATTAGAGTTGGAAGACCGCAGAGGATCGTTCAAACATTGGATTTTCCCAAGAAGTCAAAACCAGGGCATGATGCATGTTGCCACTTAGATATTCGACTCTTCCCAAAAAGAGAACCAAAAAGAAGTTCCGCTTTACACTCACTATCAAAAGCAAACATTTGTGGAATGAGGCCATGTTCGACAACTCCCAATCTACATCCCCTGCTGCAGGCACCTGCAATGCGGTCCGTGGCGTGAAACGCCATGGTCTCCCGCATCTCTTTCTGCAGCAAGCGGCGTGTAGCAACATCCTTGGACATTGCCCCTGGATAACCGTGAGAAATCAGAGTTGGCGTTTGGTCAATATATCCGGAGCTTTCTTATAGTTTTTTTTGAGAACCCATTCCTTCAACAGCGGCATTATTCTCATGGTGCTTTATCATTCTGCTGGCCCCGGCGCTTCGTCTTCTCTCATGGCGCGTGGTTATGCATTGTTTTAAAACAATGGTTTTGAATGGGAAAAGGATGGAAAAGGATGGACAAGGTACTTCCATCCCGCACCTACCTCAATCAAGCTGTTACGATCTGAGTATCCCAGAAGTGTTAGCACTTAATTTTGCTAGACCCACCATGTGAGCACATCCATCTGCTCACGTTTATTTTTCTTGGTCCCACAAACCTCTCTTTGCAGTAACCTTGGCCCATGCGACAAGGAGGATATTGTTGCAGTAAACTATACATGGGCCTTGAGTCTTGAAACCAGGAAAGAAGTAGAATCATAGCCGCAATCATCGCATGAAGCATTGGTGTTTCACCCATACCTACTATTCCCTCAACCCCCCTATAGCCTTCTTCATCCCTTACTTTCCCTCCAACAAGAAAAACAACAGGATCCCCTCTGAAAGCTGCAATTGATCTTAACCTGTGAGTCAAATGGTTGGCAAAGTCAGAACGCCATTTGGAAGAGTTATTTTACAATACCACATCTAGGATCCCAATTGCATAACAAACATCATTGGGATCATCCGGGGTGAATTCGTATACAATTCGCGAGCTTGAGTTGATACAATTTTGCGAGGATTCCTGATGTAAAACACCACAGTTTTGAGTCTTGTCCGTCCAGATTTATACTGCTAATAATGAGTTCCTTACACAAGTGGCTAGCTTGGGAGCACTCCAAAATGCCTATATCATAATAATACGTTGATGAATATATTATGAATGTATATTCTTCCGGGGGTGTAGGAAGGCACATTCGCAATGCAAATATGTAAATGTAAATTATTCCAAAAAGTCTTGAGTTTATGAGGCGGCAATGCTTGGTAAGGAAAGTTGAGAGAAGCAGTGACTCTTCACATGGGCTGCGTTTCAGGAGATCATTTTGATCTTCAAAAAATGCGAACATCCTGTTGGCAATGGGGACCAAAAGCATCGAAAAACACTCTGATACAGTCAATATTTCTATCAGAAGAAACCAAACCTACAAGTAGCCATTGGAAATCACTGACAACTTTTGAATACGCTATATAGTGGGCGACAAATACTTAGAACCAAAAAATTTTTCAAAAAAAAAAACCCTCACACTTAGAACATACCAAACTCTCACACTTAGAACCCCAATACTTAGAACATCGTATAAACATCGTATATATGTTCTAAGTGTGAGTGTGTAGCAACCAGATACTAGATTTCATTCACCTACAGAGGTGCCAAATTCACCAAACACAAGAATGATCAATGGAGTTCTGCTACTCGTGTTTCCGTGTCCAAATGCATAAACCCTTGGTACATGACTCACCCATGTAGATAATGTACAGCGAACGACAAATACTTTAGNTGCTGCACACCCCTGAGCTGATCTCGAACTGCCGAACTGTCACCGCCACGGCGTGCATCACCCCATGTCACGACGGATCCATCTTCCAGAATCGCAGCAAAGGCTTCATGTGTGGCTTGAATCTGCATAACACCCTTGAGCTGATCTTGAACTGGCGAACTGTCACCGCCACGGCGTGCATCACCCCAGGTAACGATTGCACAATCTCCATGACACCACAAGGCAAAGGCACTTTTTGTTGCTGCCAGTTGTGGTTGAAGTACCAGAGCTGTCAGCCACTCTCCGTCCTCCATCTCTGCTTCTTCTAAGGTTTGCTCGAAATGGACCAGAACTCGATTCTTGGCAGTGATAAGTCTGAGGTGCTTTTTCCCAAAGGCTTGTTGGGCCCTTATCATTAGATCTTGCACCGTGGAAGAGGGCGGAAGTGGCAGTCGAAGTTCAGCATCCCCATTCATCAAAGCAACATTTATCTGAATCATGTAGGACATCCTCTCTTGAAGGCTTGTGAAAACATCAGCAATGAATAATGAATCTCTACTTCTCACTTTGAGCCCAAGCCAGGCAAGAACGCACGATCCGGGCCATGCAACCCTCTGAGAGAAAACTTGATCGAATTCTCAAGGACGGTTGCGGCCTAGTGACGGAACAGAGTTCGACGGCCAGTTGGCCTTTATTGGTCCGACTCTGTGTGCTGGCGCCATTCCTCAACAAAACCTCGGCCCCGTTGGCAGCTGTTGGTTGGTTTTTGGGGATGAGTTTTTTTGTTGGGAGGGTGGTACATCCTGGGAAGAAAGTTAGGTAGCTTGAAGATTTTGGAAGGCTATTCACATCAACTTCAAATTTTGAATGGCAAAAAACGTATGGGGGAAACTTTGATTGAAATTTGGATCTCCTGCCTCTAGCCTCCCTTCCAGTATCGTGGGGATATCGCAGTGTCATCCATTGTTCTTTGCGGACACCTCCAGAAATGATGTAATCACAGGGAGCGCAGATCTCAAGCACAAGTGAAAAGTCCGGAAATGGTTGGAGGTTTAAGTACTATGACTATAACAATTACTGTCACATACCAACACATCAAATCACATCTACAAACTACAAGTATGTATATACGGGCTTGGCTTCAAGATACCCCTGTCCTGCATCCTAACCACACAATCCCGATTCATTTTAACTTTCATAGTCAAAAGAAACGATGCTCGATGCCCATATTGGTCATCTCTCTGACCAAGCGTCATTCTTCCAGTCATTTCGAGTGGTTCACCATATTTCTGACTAAACATAGACATAGACTACTAGCCAGGTTGATCGGCTTATTCCATACAATGATTTCACAGCACCATCCCCAGCCACACCCATACACTTTCCTACTTCTTTGGGACACCTCTGGGGAAGTTGAAGCTCTTGTGACTTATCCCATCACCGATCCCATCTCTCAGCTTCCCCGACACTCACCGCTTCATGTCGTCCCATGAAGGCAGCAACGTGCAAGGGACTCCAGCCCGCCTACTAGTGATAAGGTGATTCTACAAAATGGGTGTCTAAAAGAAATTGCCCTCCCTGCGGTCGCAATGGCGCGTTATAAATGAATGATATGGATGGATGATGGATGTCATGATGGATGTCTTTTCATATTTGTAATTCGAAATTGATGCTGTTGACACGAGCTAAAGTCCCCAAAACTGAATTTGACGATGAGCATAAAGCATAAGCCTCTTCTCCTCTTTCCCCCTGCACGAACAAAAACACCCAACTCTACAGCGCCTCATCTTTGAGATCGTGATTGGATCTCACCACTTCCTCAGTTTGCATGGGCAGCGCTGCTAAGGTCAGATTGCGAGTGAAATCAGCTGTGCGTGTCATCCTTGTGCCCACAATGAAATCTGGCACACGTGTAGAAATAATATCAAAGAATCATCAATAGCCTATAGCTACTTTTCAGGTCAAATATTCAAATCTAAGAAAAATGAGGCGTTTGCAAAATATTTTTGTCACAGTGTCTCGGAATAAGGGGGCCTAAAATCGATTTGCTGGCATCCAAGGGGCTTGCTCAGCTGAAGGGCCTGACAAGGGTGTGAGGTAATTGGGTTGCCAAAGGTAATCCGCTATGTTCTTTTGACATTTAGCATCTTCTCAGTCCCTTGGGAAAAAATATGAAAAAATGCGTCCAAAACACGCAGCATGGATCAATGATCGCCCAGTTTGGTTACATCAATCCAGTTTGGAATGGAAGATGAATCGCCACGCCTCTCTCAGCTTCAATGAGCAAAAGGGCCTCAATGATGCTGCAGGAACCACTTCTGCAAGCTGCATGGAGACACGTGGTGCCTTTCTGATCCTTAAGGCTGCAAGACCGGGTGGAGCTTGGGGTGAAGCAGGTTAGAAAAGGAGATTCCGGAGATTCGGGAGACTATTGATATTGAAATTCAAGATGGGCTGTCTTAGATTGGTAGTGTTTCGCTTGTTTTAAGCAGAAGACCTATGAACCCCTGTCCACATCGTTGGAAGGCAATCTGGGAAAAACAGATCGTTGGATCTACTACAGTATATATCTGGGTGCTAAAATCATAAGGTCTTTGGTCAACCTCCGCAGGCCCAGAAACTTGGGCTGCACATGTGATCGTTTTCCAATCTTGGCCTCCCAGCTGTTACTCTTCGATTAGCGCCCAAGACCAGAAGCCACCGCAGCGCCGCCAAGTTTTGTGAGGCACCTAGGCACAGGAATCCTGGATCTTCCCCCTTCCATCTTCCGGGAAGTTTTGCACATTTTGAATGTCCATTGAATGTCCATTGAATGTCCTATGTTCTGGAATGAGCGTTTGGAGTCACATAAAAAGCAAAAAACATGTTCCAACACACTTCAATACCGACCACATCAGAAGTCACGTTACATCTCACACTGGGCGGCTGGCAGCCGCAGCAGAAGCAGGGGCCAGAATGAAATAAATACCAGCTGCAATAACAACACCTATATAAGAATCCCCCCACAGGAACCTGAAATTCCTTAAAAGTCGTGTGCACTTTGATGTCACTTTTGCCTTGCAGTGAGGTTAACTGCTAGCTACACCACAATGTACGTGCTAAGATCGTTCTAAGGCACTGAATAGCAGCAAATTCCGATCGATGGCATTTAGACCTGCCATGAATGCAAACGGTTTGATAAGGAGACTGGGTAAAATGGATCGAAATGGTGCTTTAAGGCATGTCAAACAATGAAATATGATGATATATTCGAAGGACTTCAAACCATCCGCAGTTCCTGCTTTATATAATGGTTTGAAAAGTGGAAAAGACGGGTAGCTCCCCTCCCTGGATGCCACGCCCATGCCTTCGATGGTATCTGGGAAAACAGCACCAGCGGGTTCCGGTTCCTGGCTTCAGCGCTGATCTTTTCGATTTGCTTCCTTCATGTCAGAAGAAACATCGGATAAGATGGATGGACGGAGGGATGGATATATATATTTTGTATTATTTTGTAACAACAAATGCTACATTGATACGTATATATTACTTGTGACCAAACCATGTTCAGTCCATAAACCTCGCAACACAATCTCGTTCTGCCGTCCTCGGTGGATCCATCTAAGGACTGCGAAATAGTCATCTGCGTACATTGCCTTTGTTTGCAGCAACAAGGCATGTGGGGGCTGTCTGGATTAATGATGTCCTTCGATCTTTTCACTGCTTTGAGTCTGAGTTTCAGCATTGCTGGGATCAATCAACCCTTTGCTATGAGGCAGTTCTTTTTGTGCAGACACATATGTACATTAAACTTCCACAACAATCCATACAAAACTGCGCAAGTATCTCTTGGAAGCAAATCATTTGCACATCTGGCATGATGTGATTTGACCCACCAACATCCACTTGTTCGCCCACATCATTTCTTTTTGCACCGTGTTGCTCACCACACTTGCCCTTCTCACCTGGGTGTTATGGCACGCTCGACCGTCCACTTGCAAATGGTGATGGATCGGCTTCAAGGCTACCCACGCACAATTTTCCAATCAAGTTGCGATTGGTGGGCACAATAAAACGATTTGAAGCTTCACTGAGATCCAGGCCACAAAGGGCATTATTGCCCATTCCATTCACATGTCAGACCTGTCATGTGCTTGACTATGACTCTCCTTTGGTGCTGTTGGGAGTTTTGTCGTATCCCTGGAAAGAACACATCATCCATCCATCGAATCTTAGACAATTTGCATGAAAGCTTTCCTATGTGCAAACTGCTTCAGGTACCAACTCACTCCCCCCAAACCCGCCTGCGCATTGAAATCTGCACTGGAGGTGTCTCTTTGGACCCTCCCTAAATGGCCAAAAACCGGGGCCCACCCGCTGAGCCAAGAGTGTGGAAGTGGGTGGATACTCTGCCACGAAAGGATGTTACCATGCAAATAAGAAAGTTTTTCACTTCAAATTTCATCAGGCAAATCTATCAGAGTCTGATTTATCATGATTTATCATCTATTCATATCTATTCATGGAATTGACCTCGCAAAAAGTGTGCTACCTTGATCCTTGTTCAAAGTCATATGTTCCACAGGTCCTCTGCACCGAAGAAGGCAGACTTGAACCTGGGAGCGTTGGGAGATTCTCCAACTGCCAACTACCAACCCGGCAAGCGGTTGGAAATCCGGCCTCCGGCTTTGGAGGAAAGGCCGCCATTTTGACCCAAAGAAACACCCATCAAGGAAACAGCTAAAGTCTTGCATCAGAGGCCCCAAGCATCAAAGGACCATATATTATCTGATATCTGATTTGATTTCACCAAAAAAACAACATTGCCTTGGTCGTTGGCCTCTCATGTATTTCTGATTCATGCTGATCTACCTATTGGTGGCTCACACTGATTGCTGATGCATCAGCAATTGGGAGTGCTTTTCAATTTTCAAGTCGAACCCTTGAGAAGAAAGACTGCCGCGTTTCAACCCATTGGTGCGAGTGGTGCAGGCCCGAACCATGGAGGCCAAAAAGCATTGAGCATGGGACGTCCAAAGTGGGCAGCCAGTAAGTAAACCCAAACTGCGAAACTTGTTTCGTGGTAATCCATGCTAGCCCTATTGCCACCAAAACCCTCAAAAATATAAGAGGTATTGCAGATTTCAAACACTTACAGTATTTGATAGCATGTTTGTGCATATCCTTTGCTGCTCTTAGCTATAAAATCACCAAAAGATCTTTGATTTCTGATCAAGTCAGATATCATTGAGAAACGACAATCTGTTTGATCTTTGATCATGAGGAACCCGTGCAACGAGCACAAGCATCCGAAAACCAGGATACATTCAACATTTCGAACATTTCCTTTTGCATTCAGCATTGGTCGCAAGATCTCGATTTGCTCTACTCTACGAAACACAGCTGATCTTTGAGCTGTTCCAGAGATTTAGCCTCACAAAACTGCCAGCAAAATATCGCGACCTCGAGCCAGAAGCGCAAAAGAAGCTGTCTTGATGTCTGCCCCATACTCTTGGGAAGTCAGCTTGGGAAGCAAAATTGTTGGCGTTCATCCGAGACGCCCCTCCCGTCCAGCTTTGCGATCTCCCGGACTCTGTCTGGAATGTTCACAGAATGTTTATTCATGACTTTGTCCCAAAACTACCAGCAGTACTTATATATACTTATCAAGTATAACATGTAGTGTATAATGTATGTATAACTTTGGTTCTTATATCTATCAGTATCTCTAAGCACGCAGTTATCATTCCTTATCACTATTCGCCATGTCATTTGATTTTTCCCACAGAATTTGGCTTCTGGGCAAGTATCATCAGCAATCTGCGACCTCGGTCAAGCCAGAAAGCCAACGACAGTTGCCTAATGAAAAAAATGTGTTCATTTAAAAAAGCTTTTCAACCTTAAACATCCTGAAAAAACCCTGTTCACTCAACTTTTGCCAGATTTTTCAAACTGTAAACCTGTAAACCCTACTATCAAACCCTGAAGACCTTCGCGAAAGGAGGACCGGACAAAAGGGCTCGGCAGCTTTGAGGCTTTGCACCTCAGTCGTCACCGGTCAGTCATGACCTCATAGAGTTCCGCTTAAAACATCGTGCATACAGACGTGAGGTATCTATAGGTATCTATCTATAGTGTCTGTAGAGTTATATCAGTTCACATATTATATATAATATGTGAGTTGTAATGCTGTAGATGTTATATACATGTATGTCTCAAAATAACGTCCCCAGCCCGGGATGTGGCCCTTGAAGGTATGTTGTGCGTGTCTGTTTTGGGGTCTGTTTCTTCACAGTCGAACATCCCAGCCTTACTTACAGTTCGAAACGCCAGAAAAATACACACCCATTGCATCCCATTGCCATATATTGTATACCAGCTACGCTGGTATATCATATATTCTTCGAAAAAGGAAACCGAGAGCCTATTATGCAATTAATCAATTATATTAATGCAAGAAACGAATGCCAAAGCCTTCTTAGACCTAACATGATCTCCGCCCTCCTCGTTGCTGTTGGATACCCTCACCTTTCCGAAGAAGGAAACGCATGAGCTCAGGGGAACTGACTTGAGCAGCCAACCTCAGCACAGTTTTTGCAACCTTTTGCTTACAAACACGGGGTTTCCTCAGCGTCCTTTAGCTTTGTGATTCATAATGAGTTTAATGCATAAAGAAAATGACCCGTATTAAAGCCACATTTGGAAATTGCTCCAAGTATGTTTTAACTCTGGGTGCAGGTCTTCGGTCAAAGGAGCTGATCCAGTACCGGTATCTCCATAGAAAGTACAGCTTGCAATTGTGTATCGGTGGCCTATGAAAAACGAGAAAAGTTGGTCCGGTTCCACCTCAACTTGAAACTCCCTGTCGTGGATGTTACTCGAAATCTCTAATATCACGAACTCTTCTCAAATCATCTGATTTCTTTCCAAGGGCTGATGTTGGCCCTTCTAGTCCATATATCCAAAAGATTCCAATTCTATCAATTCTACGTATATCATCGTAGTATATCATATATTATCTATGTGGCCATGAATTTCTTTCATGCAGGTATCAAACGAGCGCCTCTGGCCCATTTTGTTTAATACGTATTAAAGAAGACCCTCTTTTTAATAAGTATTAAACGCACAATAATCATCAATAATTTCTGAATTAAATGGACAATAGGGTATTAAACGTGGTATTAAACGATGGCGTATTAAACGGGAGGAATCCCCCTGTTTAATAGGGTATTAAACGGTGTATTAAACGAAGGTGCTTTCAGCAATGTTTAATAGCCTTAACAAAAAATTGTAGCCATATGTGTCTATGAGTACAGTTTCAGCTCTGTCTTTGATGTTGTGAAAGTGAGATGGGAAGGATGTGTCTCAGGACTACAGGAAAGCGATTGAATCTATGTTCTCACAACTCAGAAGGCCATCAAGAATGATCCAATAATGATCTCATCAAAATCTGTGTCCTCAGTGAGATCCACAAATGCGACAACTCATAACATTTTCCTAGCAGTCTGAATATCTGAACGAGACCCTTGAAGGATGTCCCTCACTATGTCACAACTGTCTCGGCATGTCTCAGCCACCACACGACAGCGCTGTCGAGCCCTGAGCATCAGTCGCGTTGGCCTGTGCAGTGCTCTACCGTGAATGTTGAATATCTGCAAAGGCCCCTCCCATAGCACTTCACAGTTCCGGATCATGAACCCAATATATGATTTCAGTTGATAATTTGGAGGTTCTCATTCTCCCAGCATTCTGGCATTCGGCCTACAGTGGTCTTAAGGAAAAGTTCCCCACCCAAAAAACGCCCGACAGTCTGCCTCAGCCCTTTTGCGCAGCAACTCGGCTACATCATTCACCTGGCAAAGCTGGCAGAGAAAGTACGCGTAAGGAATTTGGCGGAACGAGATCGAACCAGCAGTATGATTGTTCAATTGCATTCAATTCCCATGTATCATGTATTGGATTTGCGGGCCCTTACCAAACCACCCGTCAGAATGTCACGTTTCTGATCTTTCTGGGAATTGCACCATGAATGACTTTAACCCGCAGAGCTGCAGAACTCTTTTTTTGAAGCGCAAGATAGTCGGGTGGATCGTAATATCTTTGCCGAGTGACAGCAAAAACTCACGTCTCTTTGATTTAGTGAGGCCCTTCTGAAATCACAAACGACCCCTCCATCGGGGGACAGTTGAAAAAAATAAGTGCTCCCAGCTCACTTGGTAGCAAAGTCCGTTTCAGCAGTCTTCTCAACCTCCTTGAGCTGTGCGATCTGCTCCTTCAAACGCTCTTCCTTGCTTTTGGCGTTCTTCTTGATGGCTGCCTGGGCTTTCTCCACCTCTGCCTTCAACTTGGCCTTCTTGTCCGAAAGAACTGGAGCAGCAGCCTCTTCTGCCCTGGCAACATTGGGGCTGCTGGTGAAGCCCAGCATCAATCCCAAACAGGAGGCCATCACCACAGCAGCAAATGGTGAGCTTTCGGAGCTTTGCTGCTTCGCTTGAGGGATCTCGGCTGACTGCATCTGCTCATAGCGAGTGGAGCGCAAGGCCGTGGGACGAGCTCCTGGAGCCACGAAGGCACCACTTGGCACGAAGCAAACACCGAGGACAATGGCCACGAAGCGGAACATTTCGTAACGGCTCTGAGTCGAAAAAGCTGATACCTCTTGAGCTGGGGCAACTTGAACCCAACAAAAATGGCCATAATACCCACGACAAATGCAAAAAGTGATGTCTGCTCGAATGCATAACATGATAAACAGGGCTTAAACATGCTTACAAAGGATACGCTGTTGAACTGTTGTGTCATGGGACCCAGAAGGCTGGATCAGTTCGCATCAAGCCTTTCATTGGACATTCACAATCTACTCAGCCCAAAAGTGTATCTTCAACACATCTCATTTATGTAAGCTTCCTGAAAGCGTTCTGAGAAAAACAAAGGGCATTCCTTTCATCACCCAAAGGAGTATGTAAACAACCGTGCCGGGGCTGACAGCGGTGTCACCACAGGAAGCTGCGTGATGGAGGGCTGACCTCACCACCCAACTCAAGGGCTGCAAAACTGATACCCTCTCTCTACATCTGTATATACAGTGAACTAGCGTGACCAAATGGAATTCAAAATTTCTAAATGTAGTATTAAGTTCTTTAGATCACTGCTTCACTGTGCTATTGGTATCGAATGCAAAGCTACAAAACCGAGTAGGCCCCAACCTGAAACATCTGCAAAGCAGCAACACATTTTTTCTTTTGATATAAATGTTGTGCTTGGAAACTGTCACCAACTAGCGGGATGACAACAACGTAGGGAGCCACTAAGCGAGTGGGTGTCACCATCCTACACAGTCTTCTTTAATCTATTGGTGACAAATCATTAAATACAATCACGAAGTGCGACTTCACAAACCCCCCAACTAGCAGGTTAAAGAGAAGAAGAGAAAAAAAATTGGGTGGTAAGAGGGTGGGGAAAGAAAAACACAGCGGGTTGCCTTAGGTGGTGTCCTACCACCCACAGGCCTTTGAACCAATAGCTCAGGTGCCGCACCGCAAAGATTCACTCTAAAAAACAGATTGCACAAGTGCAACACCAGTTCTTTAGATCACTGCTTCACTGTGCTATTGGTATCGAATGCAAAGCTACAAAACCGAGTAGGCCCCAACCTGAAACATCTGCAAAGCAGCAACACATTTTTTCTTTTGATATAAATGTTGTGCTTGGAAACTGTCACCAACTAGCGGGATGACAACAACGTAGGGAGCCACTAAGCGAGTGGGTGTCACCATCCTACACAGTCTTCTTAAATCTATTGGTGACAAATCATTAAATACAATCACGAAGTGCGACTTCACAAACCCCACTTTAGCCTAAGCACAACATATATCATAGAAAGTTTGCCAGCCAACAAAGGCGTTTAAGGGCCTACTCGGCAGCCGTTCACCCCCGACCCCCTGCGCCCCTGAGTAGGGCTTCATGGAATTGTGACCTCAGAGCAAGAGAAATAACGTCGGTTGAGAAATCACAACAAAAAGTGTGCAACGATGATTGCAAGAGCTTAAGAGTGCGCAAAACTCAGCAGGTTTTTAACTGCGAGGCTTTGTAAGTTTGGTCAGCCATTCTGGATGGTCTCCTGGGGGATGCAGCGTTACTGTCTGCCCAATGGCAAAAACATCTGATAGAGCAATACGAAAACGAGGATAGCGAAGCCATTGCTCTATTTTGTCTCGGCTCAAGTCGTCAGCCCAATTGTTAAGGTGACCAGGTATGTGGGAGACCAAAAGGCGAATATGTCTCTGCATGGCATATTCAGAGATGAGCTGCAGAAAGGATGAAGCTGGTTCCTTGGTGCTCAGGTGTCGATTGACACTGGATTCTGCAGCTGTGTTATCTGAACTTGATGGAAGACAAACTTCCAAGGATCGGCATTGGATGATGTTGTATCCTGTCATCAAAAGCACCAATTGCGCCAGAATTTCAAAAGCGGAAATGTATTTTTGAGCATCCTTGGTCAACTCTGGTTTGAACTCTCTAAGTTGCTGCATATTCCATTGTTCACTAAACCAACCGATTGATTGGGAAGTGATAATCCAACCGCCAACGCCGAAGGAGTCACCTTCAGCAAAAGCATCGGCTGCTGCCCGCAGGGTCATTGGTCGCGGTTGGACGATGGGGTAGATATGCGTGGAGAACTTGAGTATTGAGAGAAACCACTGAAGTTTACCTCTGGCTTCTTTGGAAAGCTGGAACTCCGACTGTTGAGGGCATGCAATTCTGACCCACTGCAATTTAGATGTCTTCGGAGCCAAAGGTATGTCACACTTGTCTGTGATCTTCTGATGTCCAATTTCCACCACACGGCCACCCACCGGAAAATTAAGGTTGGGATGGTGTTGTGTGATCACAGCTTGTTGGTTCAAACCACGAACAAACTGAGGCCACGCTGCTGCAGGGATTGAAAATAGCGTGGCTGGCGGAGAGTAGAGGCATTTGTAAATTGGAGCAAGGTGAGGACGCAAATGTTTGGCAATTGAGGTAAACCATATAAGCAACCCCAACAGTCTTTCCAGCGAGTCACCACTAACCAATTTTGACTGCAAGATAGTCAGAATTGCTGTTCGAAGGCGTTCTGTCTTGTCTGGGACCAGCTGGACTGTGGCGAACACAAGGTCAAACTCCCAACCAATCCAGGAAATGCGACGCCCCATTTGTGTCTTTTTCCAACTGATAGGAGTATTCAAAAGTAGGAGGAAAACCACTGTGCACCAAACAGTCTCTTTAAGGGCCAAAGACGGTGCTAGCAGAAACAAGTCGTCCACGTACAAAAAGGCTCGGTGTTGTTGGTGAATGAACCGATGAAGTACCCTCAGCAGCAAAGCCCCTAATCGAGACCATCAAAAGGCACTAAACCGCCCACCGAAGTGAGCTACTGTGTAGTAGAAGAACCGGTTCTGGAAAGCAAAGATCACCAGGCCTTGTTCTTCAGGTAGCAAACGGATCTGCTTGTGAGCTGCCCGAATGTCTATCGAGAAACCCAGCCAGTTGCCCCCGATGTCACCCTCGCTGAACGAGTTTCTCACATCGTCCACTGTTGGCAGAATCATTGTTTCAGGAAGTCTACAACGATGATTGACACCGCAGCAAGAACTATCCATGACAAGTCTGGGTTTTCTTCCTGCTGAGTGCACGACGTTCAGTTTGCCAACTGCAATGTTTTGCCAACGTTGTTTGGCCTCTTGAAGGCCGCCTGTGAGTTCTTCCACCCATCCATTGTTGATCTCTTCATTGATCAAATCCCAGGTGAGCTCAGGATCCTCATTGGCGCCTTTCCAATTCTTTTCACAGATTTCCAAGTCTGGTACTGTGTCTGCCGATGATGGTTTGGGAGGCCAAATGAAGGAGCGAGGCATATCGGAAAGAGCTCCTGTAGGTACGCCCTGTTTGAGGAAAGGTAGCAATGCTTGGTCTGGGTCTTGCGTCATTTGTGCTAACGACTGCAGTAGATTAAGCCTGAAATTTTGTCCAGAGTCTACGTGCCAATCCAGTGAAATACCTTGTTCACCAAACCAGTGGTGGGTCAGTTGCTTCAAAGGGTTCAACTCGTCCTGGGTCAATGGGGACTCCTCTGAGTGTAGCTGTAACTGGTGACA